>CAJQZM010040417.1:0-12922 GCA_907164665.1 Colias nastes | reverse complement strand
ATATGTATTATGTACTCAGTAATCACTGAACCAATTATAATAATTTAACTTTAGAAAGCTTTATCCAAATATAGCTAATTAGCGTAATTCTAACTTCACATTAACTATTTTACATTTTACACACATGGGTATGTAATCTTTTTATAGATAAGCCGTGTAAGCCTACTTTACTAGAACCTGTACTATAATTTAATTACTATGGATATAAAATGCAAATGCCTTTTAAGCATAACTAGATATATAATTAAATTTGATATATTAACACCAAGTACGATTCATATCAAACATGGGAATGTGGGCACACAAAAATTGGTCATGTGCGAATTCTCATAAATACACAAAGGGTTATTGTGAATAGAATCTCACGAATAATGAAAGTAATTCAATGTTACTTGTTCATGTACAGTAATGTTCTGTGTATTTATTAATACTGTGGTTTGAGTATAAGATTTTTTAATGAAAAGTTTAATTAATTATATTTTGATTAATTTATGAAGATGTATTTGTACGTTTTAACATACGAATTCAATTGAATTACATAATTAACTTTGAACTAATTCAGCAATTATTGTACACTTTTATACATAGGTAAAGTTTGTATGTTTGTGTGTTTATATGTTAAAGAACGTTTATATCTCGGGTCTACCGAAGCGAATTTGAAAATTCTTCACGACTCGAAAGGTCACCTTCACCCATCGGAGTGACCCAAACTACACTTTTAATTTTATAAACGCTATATTTTATAAGCTTTTCCCGGTTCAATACCTACAGTCAGGACTAGTTAATAGTTATAAGTTATAACATTACTTCATAAAGTTTAATCTACAAATCAACGTTACATGTAGGTACGTATGTAGTGACTAGTGAGTCAGCCAGCAATTGCTTTGGTATAAACAAGACGGTTTATCACTTCACTAGTCATTATGCTATTTAAATATAAATAGTTCGTGGTACCTACTTGTAATGCGTTGATATGTTATGTTGCTTTGGAGATTGACAACTTTAGTTCAGCTTTATTATAACTATTATTCAATCATCGTGAAATTGTTATTGTATTCCAAGAAGCTTATTTGTATTCAATAATGTTTGTCCAAAGACCAAAATAAGTTAGGTACAAATGGATGGTGATACGAATACAATTTTGAATAAGAAGTGCAACCATATACAACTTATGAAAACTTCGAACTTCCCAGAACAATATTTTACGGAAATCGTACCTATTCTTCATATTCTTTATTTATAATAAATATCAAAATTTTGTAATTTATAAAATTAAGTTGAATTACAAAGATATCCATTTAGATATGACTAATAAAATAACATACCTAACAGGTCATTGGCTGATTTTAGCTGGTTGCACTAACTTGATATGTACACGTATCCGTTTATCCCATTTAATTGCAAGCCCCATCTCAGCAATTTCTCCTCTCTGACGTTGAAAAGCGGTTAATGTATACAAAACAGTCTGTTTGCATAAATAGCCCAGTTTGAAGTTTCTAGTGAATCTGGGTGCGGGAGGCGGTTGCCATGACAACGGGCGGGTTATTTTGGTTTTATCTTGCAACGCATTCCGTGCCCATGCGCACGGCTTATGTTTCGACATACTAGTAATCTTTGTACTGCTCTTTATTGGTATAGTGAGTTGATAATCTTTAACTGTAGAGTTAAAAATTTTATTCGATATTGTTATGTGAATTATGATTGAACTAATGTTGTATACCTATTGTAATAAGTATCAAAGTGGAATGTGTAATTTACATAATAAATAATCACAATCACTTAGAATGATATAGCAAATAGGTTCAGCATTTAAATGTACTTAGTTTTTATATCAAACAAAAACTATTTTTTTTTTTATTCTTTTACTGGTTAGTTACTGCTCTTTTAAAATCTATTACTTTATTCCGATGCGATACAACAAAGGCAATTTAATTTCATCCCGCCTTGTAGATCGAAGTCGGTCAATCGTCTAGTAAATTACATAACCAAAACATATTATAGGTATGCACTATGCAGTATGCACTTCCGAAGCTGTCGATTTTTGTCACTTCCTTATTATCTCTGGTCAACGTGATCGGAGTTAATGTACTGTTATATCAGAAGTCTTATTACTAACGTTTAAATTTCACTGCATGTCGCAAAGATAACTCGGAATGCAAAATGGTTCTACGCGCGCTTGGAGTTTCTTATTAATTGCTAGAGAAAGATTTGCAATAATTTCGTCTTTATAACCAAAATATAAACATCGATAAAAGCCGTAAACACAAAAACTTGGTATAACTAGGTATATTTTTCGTCTCATAAAACAAATCTTGCAATATTTTTTTATAGGATGGTCTTATAGGGCAAAAAATGGAGTTGCAGAATCTTCATTGTCTACTATTTCTATATATACAGTACAGTATAATACATAAAATTATACATATTAATCTCCAAA
Source organism: Colias nastes (assembly GCA_907164665.1). Classification (NCBI taxonomy): domain Eukaryota; kingdom Metazoa; phylum Arthropoda; class Insecta; order Lepidoptera; family Pieridae; genus Colias; species Colias nastes. The sequence goes on along the minus strand of CAJQZM010040417.1, from coordinate 10,485 downwards.
AGGAAGTCAAATGCATCATGACACAAATATGGGTCACAAACGATTTGCTTTGTCATTGAGGGCAAAGGTAAGCTACGAATGTGCACTTAATGACAGCTCTCGATTATTCTAAAGATCGTTAGAAAGTATGGGAAAATGTAGGAGAAATTAATTTAATTTATATGTAAGAAACTTTTACTTATCACACCTGCACGGTAACATTGTTTTGCTTGATTAATTAACTGAAGGTGTTTTTTTATTGCGAATTTTTATGAATACCAAGGTTAAGGTAAATAAAACTTTATTAGCATACTTTAAAGTTTAAACTACCCATGAATGAATTTGAATTTATTATAAATAGTAATACCGCAAAAAAATAGTGTATTCATCTTTTAAATAGTCTAGTAGAAGCAGAGGGTCGGTACCTATACCTAGGTACTTATTCATGTAAACACTAAATTGTTCATTAATATATCATTTATTTATTCATTGCAATTATCATACACACAGATCGCTTTATGTAAGTCGAAACATCGATACTAGGTATATACGTTGATTTGTAAATACCATGAGCAATTGTAGTTTACGATTACATTACAATATTCAATAGACCCGTGTCTTTACACCTAGGATCGTGACCAGCATCCCTATTCATATCACTTGTTGATATACACCTCTTATACAAACCATCTCTACAATAACCCATTTAGAACTCTATCAGGAGGAGATAAGACTCATTTTTGTCAAGCAAACGTTCGTTACGACTACCTTCAATAAGATTTAAACAATAGAAATTGGCGTCATTCGCCTGCGTTTCTTTCCTATTGTTATAGACGGCAGTTGTAATAACAAAGAAGATGGAATATTCGTAAATTTCTGAATAAAATTCGCGTCCAGGTGTTGTTTTTAATATCCTTGCGCTACTTAATTTTGTAATTTTATAACAGGTGCTCATTTAAAACATACAAAGTACAATCGTCACTACATCACTACATAGTATAAAACAAAGTCGCTTTCTCTGTCCCTATGTCCCTATGTATGCTTAAATCTTTAAAACTACGCAACGGATTTTGATGCGGTTTTTTTAAATAGATAGAGTGATTCAAGAGGAAGGTTTTAGTATATAATTTATTATGTTTTAGACAAAGCGGGCGAAGCCGCGGGCGGAAAGCTAGTAGTATATAAAACAAAGTCGCTTTCTCTGTCCCTATGTCCCTTTGTATGCTTAAATCTTTAAAACTACGCAACGGATTTTGATGCGGTGTTTTTCAATAGATAGAGTGATTCAAGAGGAAGGTTTTAGTATATAATTGTTTAGGTTTTAGACAAAGCGGGCGAAGCCGCGGGCGGTATAAAGCTAGTTGTTATTAAAATAATGTTTGAATAAATAAAATATTCCCATAGTTTAAACGAAATGTGGGTGAAACAAAACATTGCATATTTATTATTTGAGTTTAAATTGCCTTAATAATTTAGTGCTATTTTTTGTAAATACGAAGCGTAACATTCTTACATGTGGTTCGTATTAAATACATAGTTAGTTAGTCCTAAATTTTCAAAATTTGAGCATCACAAGTATTATTTCATATATGAAAGAAAATTAAATAACCACTTGAAACTTAATAAACAAGAAATCATGAAACGGTTATTACTTATAATAATATTAGTTAGTAAACAGTTTCAGTTTGTGACTTTATTTTGAAATGTCCTCAAACGACCTACTATTATGCCATTGTCTTCATTGCCATGTGACAACACAACATATAAATAAGTAAGTAGGTAGGTACCTATTATTTTTAACAAATGACACCCGAAAGATTCAATTTAAACAATTGCATATCCGAAATTCACTTGTTTAAATAACATACCTACTTACTTGCAGAATTCCTACATACAAAAATTCCAAAGAATTACGTCATCATAAACAGAACTATATTATAAATCCGTATAAAAAATTAAAAAACCATTTCGTAATTGTTCGCATTTCCTTTGTCTGTCCGTGAATCACGCCTTCGAAATAGATGTAAGAAAATGAGTAACGCCGGTCGTCGAACTTGCGAAAAATAATCGTGACCAAGTGAATTTAATAGAAATTCGATTTAAACGTGTCTATATCTATGTAGCACGCAAATAACTGTTCCGTATATGAGTGATAATTGATAATTGAATGCTAAGTTCGCTAATATTGAAGTAGGTACCTACTTTGTTTTGTCAACGGAATAAAATGCTTTAGATGCTCAATGTAAATACTGAGAGTGTGTAGCTATATATGACTGTTAAAATAACATGTTAAAGTGTATTCTTGCCTTAAGTGAAAAAGTGTGTTCCCCGATGAGTGGATGAGTGAGATGAGTGAAATGACTGGATGATTGTAAAATATTTTAATATCCTTGATTATAAGATTGCTACAAACTTCTTGATGTTTTTTATTATTAGTTCAATTAAAGCGGAACCAGTCAAATAAGGAAACGCGGTGGTAATATGAAGATCTGTTGATAAGACGTCGAAACAATGAGTTCATTAAATAATTAACAATGGATTAAAAAACTAACTATTAATTACCATATATAAATTATCGATTTATTGGTCGGAAATTAATATTTTCTGTTTTAAAATAGTGGTAGAGGCGTGAAAGTCTATATGGAAAGACTTAAGATACTTTTGAATTTAAAATCTTAGGGACTTAGTTGTTACTTGTTAGAAAGCTTGTCAGTGAAGTTTGATTGGTTGAACGCGTTAATCTCAAGAACTACTAGATCGACTTGAAAAATTATTTTTGTGTCGAATAGTCCATTTACCGAGGAAAGCTAGCATCACGCTTTTTCAAATTACGGTGAATAAAACCGTGGGGCACAGCTAGTTAGATACAAAATCCGTAAGTCGGGGTCGCGAGTAACAAATAACTATAATCTAAGAGCTATTACGCACTGTCGACTAGTCGCTGGCGACTCAGTCTCTCGGCGACCAAAACAGAGAAACTAGGGCCAGGAAACCAAGCCGAGCGACAGTATTCTAAGTACATTCGTGCAGAATCCGGTCCCTACAAGAGTCGCTACGACAGTTGCTTGCAGTGTGAACGCTCCCATTTGAAGCCGTGCTTCTATTGGTCGCCGGCGACCACCAGTCGCCTGTGCGTCGCCACAACGCGGCGAGTCGCCGAGTCGCCGGGACGACTGACGACTAAGTGCGCAAGCCCCTATTTAAACTATAGTAAGTCACAGTCGCCGGCGACTGAGTCGCCAGCGACTGGTCGACAGTGCGTAATAGCTCGAAGAGTTACAGCTTCCTTGTTCTCTCCGAATGACAATTGGCTGTTTTAGCATTGTATCGCTATAATATATTAGCAGCTATTAGTCATCATGTCTACTCTCCGTTACGTATGACTCTCAAATTTGTTGTGCCTTAGATTTAGAAAAGTAATTGTTTGCAGTGCAATACTATCGATACTAATACATATTTTAAGAGGTAAAGTTCATTTCTTTATATTTTTGGGGTTATCTTTGGCGATTATTTGATATAGATATTGGACATTATATGATATTGATGCTATCATAAAAATTATTTCTCTCACAGAAAACTACACTGTTTAGGAGTGACTAGTTATGTTTTTTTTTAACCCGGGTCCATTCGGACGAATACGAAACAAGCAAATGCAATATTTTAAAAAATATATAAGAATCACTGGATAGAATATAATTACATATATATTTCTAGAGGCGTTTTGATGTATGATTGTCTAAAAAATCTTAACCAGTATTTAAGTCAAACTCAGACAGTTTTAAGTGCTCACGAACAGCCTACATTTATAGCCTTTACACGAAAAAGTATTACACATGTTAGGAAATGTGTGTCACTAGATATAACCTTGATTCGTTCTTAAATCAGTATAACCTAGTACCTACAGGTACGTGCCTTTTTACGGTTGACATAAACATTATTTTTATTTAATTTTATAGAAGTGTAATGTCTATCTAATGTTCACATACACTTCGAATAACGACATGCGCAGAAAATATTTAAAAATGTTTTTTCCTTCGGTTGGATTGGTTGTTCGGATGTGAAGTCCCATATCCCCTAGTGGGGTAAGGGGCAGATGCATTTTTTATACATCTGTTCCAATGGTCGATTTTCTTTAGGGACAAGTAGGTGATCAGCCTTCTGTGTCCTACCAGACCGAGACTTTTTTTTTCTTCGTCTCCATCGGGAATCGAACTCAGGACCACTCGGTGCTACGCTCACGCGTCAACCACTGTACCAAGGAGGCGGTCAAACTGCTGCTCGGATGAGGCAGCTTATATTTATATTAGCTTATAGGTATTAGGTGCCTAAGTTTAAGTTGAGTTTAAGTTTATTCCATTTTCAAATAAAATGTGCAATTAAAGATAAAAACCTGTTTTCTACTTTTCGTCATTTTCGTTTTAGGCTACAATTCTAAAGAAAAATAGACAATAACTTTTCCTTGACAATAATTTTTTTAAATAGGTACCTACCGTAGGTACCTAGGTAGGTAACTTATTCACGACTAGGTTTCTTTTTTTGCTTTTGTTTATGTTGTTATATCGGTAGGTATTTAGCGAAGCGGACGTTAGATGATTTTCCTTTAATCTTTGGGCTATTTAAAACAACTGAAAATGACTTTTGACAAAACGACAGTTTTCGGGTAACTATTGGTTACCGGAAATACCATTATAGTTTTGCTTGCTACTCTTGGTTATTGGAAAAACTTATTTTAGAGGTGAAGATTCCTTTCCCTTGAATACCTACCTAATTCCTCGTTTTCTTTCGTCGCGCTGATTTCCTTCTATAATTTACAAGCTGTTCCCCGCGGACCGCGGTTTCACCCGCATTGCTCTGCTCTTGTTGGTCTTAGCGTGATGATATATAGCCTATAGCCTTCCTCGATAAATGGGCTATCTAACACCGAAAGAATTTTTCAAATCGGACCAGTAGGTAGTTCACGAGATTAGCGCGTTCAAACAAACAAACAAACAAACTTTATAATATTAGTAGATTAGTCTTTTCATATTACTAATATTATAAAGCTGAAGAATTTGTTTGTTTGTACGTTGTTTGTTTGTTTGTTTGAACGCGCTAATCTCAGGAACTACTGGTCCGATTTGAAAAATTCTTTCGGTGTTAGATAGCCCATTTATCGAGGAAAGCTATAGCTTTCCTGCTTAGCCTATAGGCTATATAATATCATCACGCTAATATCAACCAACAGGAGCGGAGCCACGCGGGTGAAACCGCGGAGCGCAGCTAGTTATAGCTAAAGGCTGTCTGAGAAATCTTGTAGTTAAGTAAGTAAGTAACCTAGCTGTATGTTAAAATCGCAAGTTTTCGTAATCGCAATTTCAATGACTAAAAACTTGAGAATTTAAATTTGAATTGTTTAAGGGTTTACATACCTATCGATTATACAGTGAACAGAAACAGTCGTGTTATGAATACCTAGCTGATAACCAAACAAACAAGTCGCTATAAATATTTATAACGAGGATTACCTACTCACTACGTTGACTGCCTCCAAGTCTTCAGGAAAAATTATTAATAATTAATATTTGGTACATTACTTAGGTAGAAATAATTGTATTTTGTGAATGTGTAAAAATTAAAGTGCTTTTGATTATACAATGGAAATATTAGGATTTATTCTAAGGAAGAAGAATTTATTATATTAATCAAAATATAATACCTACATTAAAGTTAAATACAAATGACTCACGTAATTTATAATTGAAACTACACACATAGTACATAGGTACCTTAGTTATATAAAACTTTCTTAGGTACTTGTTTAAAAATAAAAGACGAATTAATAAAGTCTAATAAAACTAATTTATGGTTTTAGAAAATGATATACCCTCCCCCCTTTCCCCTAGGTACATCCGTTTGGTTAAGGAAATGGATTAAGACTTGTCAGACAAGTTCAAAAGAATATACAAGTAACGGAATCGCGGCCATGCTTTCTCATTAAAATATCAATTAAAGTTTCACTTTGTTTGTCGTAACATAAATAATACTTACAGATTAAAAATTATTATGTTGTAACACAAGTATAATTCAATTCACAAACACTGCACTTTATGTTTGTATAGACGCAACAAACGCGCTATCCTGAGGCACTGTTTTAACACGACTGAATACTGATGACGAATGACGATTAACGAATGGCAAACTCCATCGGTGTGGGGACGATTGTTCACAAGAAAAACGTTCTCATGTCACATCCTGTTACGCTATAAACATCCATATTACAAACATGTTAGGGTTATTATGCTGTGGGCAAATATTGAGATCTACAACATTTGTTTCGCTCTACATACACATTGTGTATGCCACGGCCATTTACACATTTCTTTTGACTAGAGAGAAGGCAAAATCACTTGATGTTGATGCCAACTTAAGATTGCATGACGTTGATGTATATGATTGTTTTATAACTTTCTAATTAAACGTTCTTTGTATTTATTAAATGTCATAAAATTGTAACGAACCATAATTTTGGGATGCTGTGGTAAAATTAACAATGGTGTGCAAAAAAGGTTCAATTAAAATTATCTAGGTAGGTATTATGTTTATTCTGCGTTTAAATTCAAAAATAGAATAGTACCACCTAAACAGCTTTCTTTTTGCTTTTTTTTAGTAAGAGCTCGGACTAAGAACAATAATTTATCTTACATGATAACTTGTAGGTATTTTAAAAATGTTAAAAAACAATCCGGTGCGTAGGTATAAATGAAAAAAAATCTGAAGACGCGACAGAGCCACAGAATATGGAATAATGAATGGTACCTAAGTTAAAGTAATATTTGAATACCCGTAGCTTTTTCTAATATTCCCATAATATACAATAAAAAATTGCCTTAAATTTGCAAGCATCGTCACGGGCACAATTTGTACACAATGGGCATGTAAATTAGGCAGTGATCACATGTATCTCTTTTCTACACGATCGCACAACGTGCAATCACTGAAGTGTATCGTTGACGTTGACCATGATTGTGATTTGTGTGGAATGGGACTTATTAAAAAAAAAAACTTTTTGAACTTGGAACAGTGAACTTTCTGTCTTGCAGTTATAAACTATCTTCATAGATAGGTACCAAAATAAAATTCAATTTTAATAGTGAAAAAAATATAGAAAATTGAACCTCATTTATATTATTTGTGAAATGTGACTGTCGGAAATATAAGTACATATTTTATTTAATTTAATTGCTTGCAAAATAATTGCACGTTCAGAACGATTTTGCTATGATAGTTGAACACACACGAACAAACGTGAGTTTTGATGATGAGCGATTAGCCGACTAAAAATATTGCAGTGATTAGATTCACACGAAATTGTTTTAATATGTGTAATTTGTATGGTATACTGATTAATTTAACCCCTTGAAAGGTTTTAGTTATCATAAAGGTTATTTTATTATGGAATAGGTAGTTGATGAAAAATTAAAAAATATATTCAATATTTAGTTACCTACTTACCTAATGTACACACTTTAGCTTAGCTTTAATAAATTACGTTAGTACACGAAAATTTCCCAAACAATTAGTGTGTTTCATATAAAATCTAATCCATCATCAATAAAATATAGATGTGTTGGGATTTATAAAAAAATAAGTACAAGAATAGAATCAAACAAGAATAATAAGCACATAGACATACAAACTATTTATCTTTATATTAACATTTTTTTAGATGTAAATGTTGTAAGATTTATTACTTTATGGTCACACTACAGATGCCCTGGGAGGTCCGGGCTCTGATACGCACAAAGCTTATGAAAATGATAAGGACTTGAATTACAAAAACTTAATACGTGCGTTAACGAGTTTTATATGGCTTGATGGTATTTAAATTTTTATCCAAATTCGTGATGTTTTACTATGACTATGTTTACAGTTTTTACTATGTGAATTAATGTTTAATTATATATGTTTAAATGAACTTATATGAACGAAGTTCTCTAGAAAATAATGATTATGATATGAAATAGAAATATAGCCCTAACCTACTTAGATATTAGCAAAGTAGGGCCTCTTGAAATTTGTTAGGTTTCAGAGGCCAGGTACTATAAATTAATATAAATGCTTTTTATGTCTGTTTTCTATTGCTGATTTGTTTATATACAGGGTGTTCCACGAGCAAATTTTGGAGTCTTGTCTTCTCTTTGTATTTCTTAACTTATACATTTGTAAACATAACAGTAACTGAAGAAAATATTTGGTATTCACCAATCCTCATAACTTCATAAGCTTTCGGTTATGTTCGAAATTAATCAGCAAATAATAACACGACGCGGACGGTCTATTTTGATTATTAATGGGCAGTTTGGTACCTATAACATTTTGTCATATAAAGACACGATACACATATTATTTACTGCAGATAAGATTATTTAGTTCAATGAGTTGGGGATGATAAAGTATACTTAATACTTAATTCTAGAATGTACAAAATCTTACACCTTACCGTATATTAAAAGATACCATTTTAAAATCTTAAAATATGTCCGATACATTACATGCAATGAAAACGAAATTTTTATTGTGTTAAAAAGATTAAAATCGTATCTTATTCTTCATTCCATTTATGTCCATTTTTATCTACTCTGTTAATTAGAAATTCATAATCTATTTTATAAATAAATCTCGGCCATCTAACAAAGGATCGTATAACAAATAGAACAGTTTAAACAATGTTGCAATAAAGTACGTACCTAATTCCCTAGATAGAGCCATTGAACAGCTTATCTGATAGTAAGTAGCGACTCAGGGCCGGACTAAGCCCTGTTTCTAGGACGTGTTTCGGCGCCCTTAATCAAAATAGAAACTAAGAAACGTTTTACGTTTCATTTTTCGATTCAACTTCAAATTTCGACACTTGTTATTAAATATTAAATTATTAATTAATTATTAAATTATTAATTAATTATATTGGATAATTTTTGTGACATTTACTTATTTTAGTAAAAATGGGTGTATTCAAACTTTTATCATTTAAACTTTAAAGCTTTGTTGATATTATGTAACAAAATATTCAAGTTTTATTACTTGTTCTTTACATCAACTTTCAAACCTGTTAATAGATCATAATAGATACACTGTAATTCTTCGATCTTGTGACGGTGAAGAAAATTTACTTATTTTTGGCGCCCTTAAAAATTTGACACTTTGAACGACCTCGATTCATTTCGGCACTGTCCACATTGATAAGGATATTTGCTAACGATAGCCTCATGACGTATATTATCCAAGATAGAGGTATTATACTAGAACAATGCTCCTATATGTAAATTATGTGAATGTTGATAAATATTTAACACTTATTTAGCTTTATACACAAAAAGTTATTTGCAAATATGAGTAACTAAATTTCCTTAATGAATACAAATAATACCTATACGTTGTAAAATTGTGTGTTTGTAGTATATATAAAAAAAATAATGTTCTTAAAAAAATTATTGACATCGAAGCAAATATGTAACTGGTTACCTACTGTTAGATTTTTTTATTGATTGTACAAATAAATTCGCCTTCTCGTTTTATATTAGCAAGGAACTATAAAATTTAATAGTAGTTTTAGTTTTACTCAATATATTCATGTAATTTTCATAATTTGGTGTGTAAATTAATCTTATAATAAAAAATAAAGGTTTTATCACAAAAATAAACATCGTTTCAAATATAATAATCGTATGTCATCGACAGCTGTTGATAAGAGATTGAGGATATAGATAAATTAAAGATGATAAGCTATTTAAATACCTACTTATACAAGAAAATATTTTTTTAAATATTTGTCGTATATATGCGTAATTCGCATCTTTTGGGTAGGTTCATCATTTTAGTATTTTTTTAATATAATATTGAGCATAATATGTCGTGGCCATATCGATTTGCTCATTTCATGAAATGATTGATCATTTCGTGAAATGGTCGCATTTCATGATGTGGTCAACCATTGGCTAACATTGTTTGACTATATCGTTAAATCGTCAATGTTTTACGATTTATATAGATACATATTATATAGATAAAATCTTTAAAAAATTCGTAATATTTAAAGAATTTGTTTATTGTCATTCAAGTTAGTGCCGCTGCAGCGGTCGGCGAGTGCCAGAAGCGAATCGTTTTTTGTAATAGAAAACAGTTAGGTTAGGTTAGGTTAGACTTTGATAAACAATGCACGAGCCGAGCAAGCAAAGTGAGCGTGCGGCGGCAGCGGCCGGCGAGTGCCAGAAGCGAATTAGTGCTTTTTATAGTTATAGGATTTTAGACGCATTTTTTCTTCAATATAAGATATCCGCAGTTTCCATAGTACTCGAACCTCTTTGTCGTAAATTCTTTGCTATGACTTTCTTCATATTGTAATTAAACGAATTATGAAGTTTTTAACTGTGAATAATAAAATTTTCGCCAGCGGCCGCCATCTTAACACGTAAACACAGCGCTTGCAGCGCCTCTACCAATAATTAATGTAACTATTTTACGATATGA
>CAJQZM010040416.1:5688-15753 GCA_907164665.1 Colias nastes | reverse complement strand
ACGTCTAAAACGTCTGAATATAGAAGGAAACAAGTCCCTAAACAATAGTTTTATCTTTTGGGTGTCTTATGAAAGTATGGTACTTAATGCCTTATTGGGCATTATTATTGAAAGAAATACAGCATTTTTAGGAATTCGTTTTAGACTTGTTGCGGTTCATCTATAGGCTAGAGTTAGACTAACATCATTTCCCCAGGTAACCTTACCTAAAAACTAAAGCGAGCGAATAAATATTAACTCAGCCGTTTGGTCACTCAGCTTCACTTTTACTAGTAAAAGTTGGAAAAATGTAATACTTCTCGTAGCATTCCAGTTTTCTACACAAGTATGTAAAACCATAAACGCATATGTAGAGTGGTTTCTAGCGACACCTAGCACGTAAGCAAAGACGTGACCGTTACGTAACCCTGGTGGCATTGCGTCGGAGCGCAATGTTAATGCACATTCTGTTGACCGAGGTCCGTTATACGAAATTGTGTGTGTAAATGTGTAAAATATGTCTATATACCATACCTATATCCCATATGCCCATATGGGATATGGTCAACGTCAACGTCAGTCAACGCTCAGTCGGTCAGTCAACGCTCCCTATGAACAAAAGAAAGAATAGCCCAAAAAAGAAGTTGATAACAACCACATATCCCTGGCCAAATGTGGAGACAAACCCTGATGCTAGCCATCTGCTTGACGGGATGGAAAGTTACAAATACAAATAAAAATCGTATATTTACTGGAACATAAATCTTTTGAAGACAATGGAGACAAATCATTATACAATTGTCATATTATATAATGAAAAGATATTTCATATTAGCGACTAGATAGATAGATAAGCTTAACCATATCCATATAGTATATACGATTAGAGCATGTTGCAAAGTTACAGATCTTACGCAAGCTCATCCTACTCACAACGACTTATTGGCGTCTGTTTTTTGGTATTATAATATGCACAGTTATGCCAAATTAGTTTTCCCTGAAACGCTGCCCTCGTAACATGATGTCTTAATAAATTTCCAGTGTGGAAAAGTGAGAAAAATGGATGGTCTAGCGACATAACTTTAATAAATTAATAATGAAATATAAATTTATGAATGCCTTAAAACAAAAAATATCAATTTTAATAAATTTACCACGTTGGAAATAATACTGCCAAAAGACATGTGTTTCCTAGTAGTTTTGATGAGTTGTTTGTGGTCGTAGAGTGTCTCATTGTGAAGAAATTGTGGTTACAAAGTTCGCTGCAGACTGTGTTTATTTCCCAATTTCTAACTGTTTGATAAGGACAATCAGAGATGCGGCTATCACATATTATTATGAAGTGGTCTTAAAAATATACTAAGATTAGTAAAATTCAATAGTCATGATGATGATCATGGTGTCAATGACGTATCTAGCTAGTCATCGGATTATCCCAATGCCATATGCCACAGGTCGTTAGGTCATGGTGAGTAGTTACATATGACATGAGACTCGCGCATTGTATAGTGTTTGTGATTATCATCGATTTTACAATACAATGACGTCATTACAAATGAATTATAGGAGGAAAAGCTCGGCTTTGTATTCTCTTCGTGGGTTGGAAAATATTACCTCTACGTAATAGACAACCTTTGGAGTGTTGTTATGATATTGCTTGCTTTCTAAAAATAAACTCGTTATTAGAAAAGTATGCATATAGAAATTTATTCAGATAATTGAAATATTTCTGTACTTTTCCATTGTGAAAGATTGTCTCGTCCCAGATCCTCCATTCCCTTGCTTTTCATATGAATAAATTACAGTTGAAAATTACATATATATTCATAAGTACATTGTCAGTTTTCATGACGCTGTATTAAGGAGTCAATAATAATATGTAATTAGTGTAACAATAAAATTAACGTCAGTGGGTAATTAGCATCGAGATGGTAATATCATTAATGATAATGAATGCACGGGAATATCCGTTAAGTAATGCTCGAAGGTGCGATTAATTTGTTGTTAAGTGCTAAATTACAATGTGCTACTTATTCGTCGCCTCTTGTTAATTAAGAGCTAGTGTCCGATACTTTTACGATAGCTTTATCTTTTGACTCCTCTATTTCCTCTACATAGTAGCACTGGCTGTTCTTGGAAGCATCGCCAATATATTGTTTATATTTTATGTTGAACGAATGTAGATTTATCTTATGCATCGATTACAATGTATTAACTTTATTAATAAAGGATTTACTATTATTATTCATTTCTATGTTTTCTCTTGTAACTAAACAGTTTATTAACGGAACTTTTTTTGCTATATTTATTTAGAAAACAATTTGTTTCCTCCTCATGCCTCCTCCATACACCTCCTACCATGTAACATACGTGATAGTTGACGATGGATAAAAATCTTCCAGTTTATATATGGACTATAAAATGTGATGTACGGAAAGTCATATTACCTACTTTGCTTCTTGTAAACTGCTAGTGGTTAACGACCCGTCCTTGATGCTCAAAGTTACGGTAAACGGTCTAGCTTGTGAGATTTTATCTAATCTATGCATTATACATTCACCCAATTTGTGGTAACTGTTCTAGATGGCTGATTCAGTACCTACGAATTACAGCCGAAATACAAACCAAGTCGTTTAGAGGCCGTTTATTATCACAGGTAATGCAGCAGAGCTCGTGAAATACTGCTCTGTTGATAGTGAGAATTTAGATGCCCAATAGTATGATAACTAGTGAAGTATGTATATACTAGGTTTCCGCCCGCGGCTTTGCCCGCGTTTTCAAAGAAAAATCCGCGTAGTGCCCGGTCCCGTGTGATTTCCGGGATAAAACCTATCCTATGTGTTAATCCAAGTTACCCTCTATATGTGTGCTAAATTTAATTATAATCGGTTCAGTAGTATTTGCGTGAAAGAGTAACAAACATACATACACATACATCCATCCTCACAAATTTTCGCATTTATAATATTAGTAGGATAGGATATCAGATTCAAGATAGGAAAAATTAATTAAAGAAATTGTCTGAATGTTGTCGAAATCCATGAAGCCATAAAGAACCTCGAAATTTCTCTTAGTAAATTGGGAAAGGTGGAAAATTTTGCGAATGTTAAGCGTAGTAGTGTTTTCCAACTCGTTGTTTACGTCGGTGATGGCGGAGGTATGTCAATAACAACGGCCTCGTTGTTATGAGCTTTGTGTAATTGGATCGCTCCAGTGTTTGTAGGCTGTAGGCTTATAGTGCTGGGATAAGGGGCGCTTCACATTGAGCGAGTTTTTGTACTTTGTATGTTCGTGGAATGATTTTTTTTTTTATTGTTTTGAAGGGATTTTTTTGGCTATCTGTTCCGTGTGAAGTTACTAAGTATAGGTGCTGAACGAAAAAAATCGTGCACTAATGAAATTTTATGTTATTCATTTTATTGTATGTGACAGAAAAGACCACGGGAAGAGTTTAATAAGATCTCTTAGTCATGCTAGAGAATATATAGAATTATAATTGAGTATTTTTGTAAGGATCAGATTTGCATTCACCAATGGCTATCATCAAATTCAACACAACAAACAAGACAGTCTCCCCACAACCTAATTTACGCTTGACGTGCCTCCGTACCCATCGCACGTCGCTAATCACATTGTAGTTAAAAAGTAACCACCCCGGCCGGCTTTTACTCAATTTGTTGCCTGGAATTCCACTTCTATATCCCATTATTGGCTAGACGACATTCCACCAACAATGTTGCTAATATATACTATAATCACATCACGCGATCACTGCTGCATAGCTGGGCATCACAAATTACTATGTTGCTACGATTTTTCTCATTAAAATCCAAGGCTTTTTTCACACTTGGTAACTAGGGTTCTATTAGATTGTAATGGGATGGGAATGTGAAGGTCTATAATACAACAAGCTGTTAAATAAGTGGCATAAATTGATTTTTTGACTGGTCTGTTATGGTTCTTAGCTGTGTTTGGTGGAAGCAATTGTAAGGAAATATTTAGCCCTCATTTTAACAAGTGTATGAACAAACAGCTACTGTAGAGAAGAAGTCTTAATATATTTATTTTCAGTAGCCATTTCTTAACTAATCTCTTTTCAGAAGTTTCGCAATGACTTATTGTGTTTTTCAATTTCATCACTATTTGTTTTGTTGTTGTGTATTGTGTGTTAAGGAAAATAAAGCTGATTTCAAGTTGAAACGCTTTCGCAGCGCAACATACTCGAGTGGTTTTTATGTCTGCTTTTTTATTCATACAAGTCAAGTCAAGGATGTTTCGATATGAGTTATATCACGTTCGCACTAGAGGTTATCACACTTTTGCTCGATAAATCGTATGTAAAAATTACACTCACTTTCTACGACATGTTGTAAACAAAAATATTGTTTAGTATTTTGTGTTTTAAGCGGTTGAATCTTTCGTACTAAATCTTATCGGGAATATAGATGTGAACTGTGAGGATGTTAGTTGGTATTTTACATACTATTCTTGATCTACAATTCAACACATCTGATTTGGTTGAAATTTGATAATTAGACGATTCTCTCGCCGTTATTATTCGTGTCTACTAATGAATTAATAAAAACGGCTATCATGCAAAATTAATAAGTGTACCTCAATAAAATACAACTTAAACCTTAATTGGAAACGTAAAGTACTGTAAGATAATTGTTTACCGTATTTGCTTTTACGTCTAATAAATATTCATAAAATAATTACAAAAACGGTCTAGCTCTTAATCCAATTAGCGAGCGATAACGTTACTTTTCTTGACCATGTAATTAAAAATGATAGAAAAAAACACAATAACAATCACTACATAGTATAAAACAAAGTCGCTTTCTCTGTCCCTATGTCCCTATGTCCCTATGTCCCTTTGTACGCTTAAATCTTTGAAACTACGCAACGGATTTTGATGCGGTTTTTTTTAATAGATAGAGTGATTCAAGAGGAAGGTTTATATGTATAATAACATCCATTAAATAGTGGAGAAGTACTGTTATTTTTGAGGTTTCTAATGTGATGTCGTAAATAATTACATTTTTTTCCGCTTACATTGCAAACGCAGGCTGAACCCTACGAGTTTTATCAAAATAATGTACTAAGTATTGTACACATTGAAAAGGTCTACAGAAAAGTCCGCGATGGTAGTTATATGTCTATCTCTTATGGATAACCCACAATAACTTTTTTTTGTTATTTGCTTTTTACGACAAATAATGGCTAATTTTCGAAGCGATTTTAACCAATACAGCATTAATCCTTAACCAATTAAATACCTTGAATACATTGTTCATTTAATATAGATCTATATGGCCTTTTACACCGTATGATTTAAGGCCGTGTACGCGGTCCGTGCGCTGTTTGGCTCAAATATGTGATTTTTCAAACCAGATTGTCCATCAACCACTTATCTTACAAACATATGAATTACTAATAATTTTAGGAAATTTTATTGTCTATGTAGTTAGTTAAGAGTTTTTTTCAATTAATACAGTATTTGTGAATACCATCAAGATAACTGAGCCGATGATTACTTGATTTCACTTTTAGTGTCAATTTCGAAGCTAAAAATATCTGAAATTGCTGACAGATCTAACACACAATTATTTTAACTAACTGCAAAAATCCTTATTAAAATAGTTAGTTAAAAGATTTTTTTTATTTTGGACTCCTAACTTACGAAATTTAAATCCGAACAATGTGAATTTTTTTAGAAATTATAGTCGACAAAATGATTATTTTCACCAAGATATTTGACTTAATTGAATATAATTTATACATATTGCAATAAAAGAATGTCTGACTTATAAGATAAAATTTAAAAAATCAACTAAGGTACCTCTGTTATTTTTCTACAATTTTTTTTAAAGTACTATAAAACACTGCGCGCGACCCGATTCAAATCAGTCGGCAGCGAGCCTTTCCAGAGAGAGGACAATATGTTGCTCGGCGCTCTCCTGTGGACCCTATGCTGTTCATAGTAAAAGGATAGCGCAAGCCGCGATCTATCGTAATAGATCGCGGAGATTTTGACTTGCGTTAAATTGAATAAGCGCTCTTAAGTGAATATTTTCGAAGATATTACAGATTTAAAAATTGCGGGACGTAGCGTTTGCGGCGGTACCGGCCGGCCGCCCGGCTATAGGTATAGGAGCGGGCCGCTATGTTTTTATACATACATACAACGTTCACATTTTTTCTGTAGTGTATTTCGTATCAGCATTGCACCCGTGCGAAGCCGGGGCGGGTCGCTAGTTGAATATAATGAAAAAAGCAATAACAAATGCAGCTGGTGTTTGTTTCGCGTGTAAATTCGATGAGACACAGTACAAAACAAGTGTCATAATTATTCACTTCACACAATGTATTACAATTTACAATGTAACCCACTTGTAAGTAACTTGTTTACATAGCAGCGTGATACGCACCATTTCACTTACTAGCGTAGTGTATGTGACATCGCAATTTATGTCCCTTCCAAACAATTGCATTTAACTTTGATAATATGCATGATGCAACTATGTTTTATACGGCGGCAACGAGTTGATGGTTTAATGATTCGGTATGTTTAAATGGTGTGGCATGTGTGTACACGTATTGTAAATAGGAATTATTAATTGATTGCTGTTTCTTTGTTCAAGTTCTACAAAAACTTATAATAATTCTTTCATCCATGCAAAAATCAATGATGTTATCTTTTATTGAGAACATAATATTTGATTTTGCTCCTAGAATCTTGACTTGTTCGGATGAAACATTGAATTACGGCTTGTTGTTTGTTAAACAAGAATGAAAATATAATATTCATGATTTGCTAGAAAAACATGCATGTCATGGCAACATTTGTGGCAAGATGTAAATGCAACCAAACTGAATGCGAATTTTGTCCTGGTATAACAGGAAATCTCAATACTTAAAATATTCTTCTTTATTCGTAAAATAACGTCGTTTGTGTTCTTTTCAGGCGGTGATTGAGCATGGCTCGAAACTATCAACAGAACTGGCCACCAGCTATTTGGCAAGATGCGATCAAAGCAGTCGCCCAAGGAACTCTCTCATACATTTAGGTTTAAGGCTAGGTAAGTATGACTGTCGACTCTGCTTCCGAGTCTTCTTAACTTTATTATACCTAATGATCTTGAGAACGTTGTTGTAGTCAAACAAAAATAAATTTTTGATCTTTATTTAGTTTAAACTGCTGTAAGCCGAAACTTTTTTACGTGAGATATTGGGTATTTTAGTATGCCATACTTGGGAAAATTGATAAGATTAGAAAAATGTACGTATCCTATTGAAAAGACAAGTATTTCGGTAATTCGAAAACTGTATGAAAAGCGTAGTAGTTCTTACTAGCATTTGTAATTATTTTACTCTTTTCAGGTGGTTTTCTGAACGAGGCTGGTTGGTACGCGGACGCGCAGCGCGTACTATTGAGGTGCCGGGATCTGTGCCAGTCACAACCACAGTCCACTCACTATAAACGTTTGACACTTGAATGTTGCCATAGGTAAGATTTGAGAGAATTGTTTTGATGCTGTAGTAATAATGGTTTGCTTTATTTGATGGATAGTTAACTTTTAAATTTATTATTTTCATACACACAATTAAGCTACATTTTTTAAGTATTTTACATTCGAAAATAAAAACTATAATTAATATTACAGGTTATTAAATACACAATCGGTATACTGCTGCTTCCCCGCAGCGGCCGAAACATACAAATTGGCACTCAAACTGCTCGGTCTGCCTGAAGACACGACGGCTCAGCTCCCAGAGGGTCCCATAGCAATTGCAGAAACGTGCTCGAAGGCACTACAGACGGATGATGAGGAGATTCAGAGGTTGGTGTCCCGCAAGGATCTGTTCTAGGTCCTATGCTTTTTCTTATGTATGTTGATGACTAATGAAAAAAATATTTTTTGTTTGACGGTTCAAAAGCACTTCTAAACAAAGTCTAGTTGAGTAAATAAATATTTGAGTTTGATGATGTAGTTGATGGTAATGTAATTGTATTGTGCAGGCTAGAATCGTACGCCGAAGATTCAAAAGTGTATAATATACAACCGGTTCGGAAAGCTGATCAATGATATGATCACGTTCGTGATCTATATAATACTGTAGAATATGATGATGTTGTAGAAAATGACGATTATGATGATGGCGATGATGTGGGTGATGATGATGATAATTGATGTATTGTTGTGTGGTTAGGCTAGAATCGTACGCGGAGGAGACGTGCTCGGGCGGCGAGCGCGTGTGGGGCATGTCGGCGCTGCTGGCGCGGCTGTGCAAGGAGATCAGCGCGCTGTTCTTCGTGCGCTGCGACTACAGCGCGGCGCACGCGTGGGCCATGCGCGCGCTGGCCATGCTCACGCCGCACACGCCCGCCAAGTATTTTATTTTTTTATTTATTTATTTATTATTAAACATACATACATACAATTACAATTACAAATACAATTTATTACAATATACAATTAATATTCAGGTAGTGCCACAATACAAGTATGTGCCACATTACATAATAAAAGTGTATCGCCAAGTGTGTTGTAGAGCGAAAAATTCGATAGATCGAACAGCTTGATCAGTGCAGCATTTTTCTTTTAATGTTTGTGTTAGAGCAGAAAACTTTTTTGGAGAGAAAACACGGAAAGGGGCATTTGGGTAGAATTAAATCTACCGTGGTAGCTAGTTATTTTTATAAAATGTTTAAAAAAATTTGCCGAATCATGTATGACAAAAAAACAACAAAAAAATAAATGGGATATTTGTTGTTTTATAGTCTACACGGGGTAATCCGTAATAGATTTGACCAAATGCAGTTTTATCTTTCCTTATGATCCTTCGAGCCGGATCTTTATTTTAAAAGTATTAACATTTTTATATTTTACATTGATTATTATTCTTTTACATTAATTTATATCCATGTTCATAGTGCAAGATATTGTTATGTTATTTTTCGATTATTGTTATATTTCCTATCGATTATGACCAATGCCCTTATTACATTATGATGTATTATGTAGTTAGATATAAGTTACATATTATGTAATATTGACATGATTTTAAAAGAGCAACTATGGAGTTTCTTGCCGGTTCTTCTCCATAGATACTGCTTTCCGAATCGGTGGCAAATGTTAAAAATACTTATGTAATGACGTTTCGATAGTGCTTCTAAAAGTAGTCTAATTGAATAAATAAATGTTTGAGTTTGAGTTTTGAGTTTAAATGCGAAAGTTTGTGCGAATGGATGTGTTGTGTATGTTTGTTACTACTGAACCGATTACAATGAAATTTAGCACACATATAAAGGGATTTAACACATAGGATAGGTTTTATCCCGGAAATCCTATGGGAACGGGAACTATACGGGTTTTTCTTTGAAATTGCGGGCGAAAAGCTAGTCATTAAATAATTTGTGGTCTGTGTGCAGGATCACGATCGAGGTGCTCCGCGCGTGCGGCACAGCATGCGTAGTGAAGCGGCGCTTCAGCGAGGCGGGGCTCTTAGTACGGCAGGCCGTAGCCCTAGCTCGCCGGGCCTTCGGGCCGCAGCACCCGCGCTACGCAGCCGCACTGCTCGACTACGGGTTCTACCTGCTGAATATAGACTCGATATCGCACAGTGTGGCTGTGTACGAGGTCAGTGTGGTGCTAACTAACAAATTAATTTATGATAAATGCGAAAGTCAATCGAAGTCTGTTTCTTCTCGTCACGCCTAAACTATTGAAGCGATTAAGATGAATTTTGGTACAGAGAAAGGTAATGGACAGTTTTCATCCCGGAAATCCTTCGGGAACAGGAACAATGTGGGTTTTCCTTTACTACGCGGGCGCGGAAAGCTAGTGACATTATAAGTAAAAAGGTGTATATGGGTGTGCGTGCGTCAATGCGTACGCGTCTGCGTGCATATCTGTATACTTGTACGCTGACTTGTTTACACAATTTGTATGTTTGTATGTATGTCTGTGGTCAGGAGGCGCTGTCGACACTTCGGCGCGTGTTCGGGCGTAGCAGCCTGCACGTGGCCATCGCGCAGGAGGACCTCGCGTACGCGCTCTACGTGCTCGAGTACTCGTCGGG
>CAJQZM010040415.1:0-17554 GCA_907164665.1 Colias nastes | reverse complement strand
AATCATGAGTAACAGCAACAAAAAGTTTAAATATTTACTGTGGTAAACTATTCTAACTAGAAATTATGACAGAATGATGAATTATGAGACATGATTACAATTTTTCAAATTTTTAATAATGGCTGCAAATTTCAAATTTTTTGTTTAAAGTTAACCACAATTAAATATTGATGATAGAACACTTAATTCCAGTTAACAAAGAAACATTACCTTGACCATATTCATATATTCCGGATCGTTCAGCCATTCCCTAGTCTGTGGGTTTGCCCTTAGCTTTTCCAATATTTGTTCTGTCCTTAAATTTGCTTCTTCTGCTTGTTTCTTTACTTCTGCTAATCCAGCAGCCAATTGCTGATTATTTGGTTCAAGTTCTAGGCCCTTTTCATAAGCTTCAATAGCTTCTTTATGCATGCCTAAGTAAGCTAAAGCACTACCTTTTCTGGAGTAACCTTTGCTCCATGAAGGGTTCAACGACACGCATTTGTTTGCGTCCTCCAACGCTGCAGAATAATTACCGGCCTTTGCATAGGCAGCTGATCTATTACTGAATAAAACGTGGTTTTTGGGATCTAAGTTTATACCTTCTGTATAACACTTAACCGCCTCATCGAAATTGCCAGAGGCTAATGCCGCATTACCTTTTTCTTTCAACTGATTGACCTAAAACAATGTTTTATTAATTACAATGCCGATTACATGCAAAAAACATACAGTCGGCATAACCTTACCTGTTCCATGATTATACAAAAATTAACTTGCAAATAAAAAGTAACGTAATCGCACTTATTTAACGTAAGTATCACTTATTGTATTGAATTCGCGATTAACACTCTTTGTTCGTCGCGCTCTTCAGAGATCTAGAAATAGTATAAATTAACGAATGAACACTGACACTTCAAATTCGAGAAAATTCTCGCTTTTGGCGAATTTTACAATTTACATATTATTTTAGTATGGCAATATATTTTCATGTTAAAAAGAAATTTATTTTTGAATAGTCTGTAAACGAAACAGAATATTAATTGTCACGGAAACAGATAAATTAAAATTATAATGGAAATGAGCGGTGACTGTAGTTGTATTTTTAAGCTGTGGTGTTTGCATAATCTGTGGTTTTTGGTTTTTAACTGTCCTAGCTAGTGTCACGCTAATCGCTATTTTGTAGTTTCGTGATTGTAAATTGTAATGTATAATCGTTGTGGGGAATACCAAGTGACTTTGTGCTGATCGATGGCCGTTTGAGTATTTCCGTGGTGTATTAGAAGCGGGCTGCGCGTTCCCGCTATTCCTGGTGACTCATCGAAGCTCTCCATACACTTGTCATCATGGACACGGATGATGGTGAATCTTCTAGCAGTGGGCCTATGTCTAGCTTGAATAGCTTGTTTTCATTTACAAGTCCTGCTGTGAAGAAATTACTTGGCTGGAAACAGGTATTTTAAAAGTTCACAAAACATGTTTAAACTTTCAACCGCGCTTTCTAGAGTAATAACACTTTGATTATAGTTTACAAGTAAATCGAACTACATGGTAATTTAGACATGTCCTGTTTACAGTGTATTTAATACTTAAGAAATCTGATATTTAAATTAGTATCAAAATTCAATGTAAATTCTGTGTAAATCATTCAAATGTGTAAATTGTTATTTCTAGTGATACTGATTTATAATTTGTAACCTGTATGTAAAATATTAGCATATTATCTAAAGTAAAGCATTTAAATAAGAATATAGTTACTTTTGAAATACATAATTAATTGAGTAATGAGTAATCAATGTAACCTTACCCTTGGAGAATCTTGTTTGGGAAAACCCAAGCCTTTCCCTTGTAATCAATAGTAAGTTCACTTTACACTGCTTTATGTTTAGGTATGAAATAAAATGATTTAATATTATTCAATATATAAATAAGGTAATAATTAAAGTTTTGGACAATAACTTCATGTGTATTGTTCAATGCATTCTTATTTTATAATATTAAAACTATATCTTACAATTTAATGTTTACTATATAATAGGCAACTTATAAGTATACAAATAATAATATACAGTATTAGAGAAACTTTATTTTTTTAATAGTGGTATAATTAATAATGACTGTTTTTCATATACATTCAGAAAATATTGAAAACTTTTGAAAATGTTAAAGGTATATCTGCGAAATGATTGATTTTGATTTAAAAGTGTAATTATTTTTCAAACATAAATCCTCATCACACCTTGAAACATTCAAAATTGTGTAGACATAATTGCCATTCATTAAAAATTTAACCGCATATATGAAATCGACGAAATACTAATACAAAGAAAATTAAGCTATCTATTACTTTAGTAATGATTAGTGTAATAATTGCCTTTTGAACTTTACCTGTGAAAAACTCAATCAAAAAATATATTTCTACTAATATTATAAATGCAAAAGTTTGCTAGGATGGATGGATGTAAAGTGAAGTCCCGTGTCCCCGTAGTGGGGTAAGGGGCAGATGCATTATGCATACATCTGTTTCACTGATCGATTTTCTTGAGGGACAAGTAGGTGTCTCCACCGGGAATCGAACCCAGGACCCCTCGGTTCTACGCTCACGCGTCAACCACTGTACCAAGGAGGCGGTCAAATGGAGGATGGAGGATGGATGGATGGATGTTTGTTATTCTTTTACGTTAAAACTACTGAAACGATTACAATGAAATTTGGTTTTTAAAAATTACAAAAAAAAAATGACTACTTTTAGTCCCGGAAATCCTTCAAGACCGCAAACTATGCATGTTTTTCTTTGAAAACGTAGATGAAGCCACGGGCAGAAATGTGCAATGATAATTTTCTTAAACAGATGCTAAAAATCTTAATATAAGTACCATAGTTTACCCCTTTAGTTGTTACCATAAGTGATCTAAAAAATATTGCAAGGAAGAAACAATTGTGTTTTTTTTAATGTTATTTTTAATGTTTTGACACAAAAACAAATTTAAAATATTCTTTATAAGAAAGCTTTACTATTTATAAGTAACATAAGCTATATTTTATCCCAGGTCAAACCAGGTGGATCCAGGATGAGTGGCTAGTCATTTATATTGTTTAAGAGGGATATTTTGTTTGTTTATGTGTTATCAATAGTATAAAATGAGTCATATTATTGGTACATATTTGTAATTTTCTCAGTACAATGATTCATGTAATACTGTTTAGAAAATAATGATGAATGAGTTATGTTTTGCTTTACTTTGAGCTAGCAATCTTTTTTGTATTTTTGATGGCAGGTGAACTTATCAATGGAATTAATAAAATACTGAATAGTTAGTCTAAATTCATTGATAACTGTAAACTAAATTTATTTTCATATTAAATAGACATTTTTACCATAAAAAAATACTTCATTATTTTGCCTACCTTATTACTTGTAAAAAATGGCAACACTTTCATAATTTTTTGTACCCACTAATTTATCAGTATTAAAAACATCTTTAATTAACTTCAGGGTGACGAAGAAGAGAAATGGGCGGAGAAGGCAGTGGACAGTCTTGTTAAGAAGCTCAAAAAGAGGAAAGGTGCCATCGAGGAGTTAGAACGAGCGCTCTCGTGTCCCGGCACGCCGTCCAAATGCGTCACTATACCACGCTCTTTGGATGGCAGGTTGCAGGTAATTGCGCAAGTTATTTTAGTCCTGAAAAATGTATAAAAAGGAAAAAATAATCTGAATTTAATATACAATTACTGATGTATGGTTTTCCGTCCTAATAACTATTATTTGATTGTAAAAGAAAACAGACTGATGGAATCATGTTAAAAAATATTTTATTATAAGGATATTTTTATAGTTTTATCTATCTGTTTTATGGTCCATTTTAGTCAATACAATTATAGATAGATTGAATCAAACCAAAACATATAACTTGATGTTTAAAAGCTTTAAATATGCTTAATACAAATATTCTGTTTATTTTAACTAGCTTGATTATATTTTGCAGTTTATCATAATAAAACTATTAACAATGCACATCTATTACAATTTCAGGTATCTCACAGGAAAGGCCTGCCGCACGTAATCTACTGCCGAGTATGGCGCTGGCCGGATCTTCAAAGCCACCATGAGCTCAAACCACTCGAAATATGCCAATATCCCTTCAGCGCGAAACAGAAAGAGGTCTGCATTAACCCTTACCATTATAAAAGGGTGGAAAGCCCAGTGTTACCACCAGTCCTTGTGCCGAGGCATTCAGAGTTCGCTCCAGGGCATTCCTTGCTGCCCTTCCAAAGGACAGCAGAGCCAGCTATGCCGCACAACGTCTCATATTCTGGCTCCGGGTTTCCACCGTCAGCGAGTTCGGAACTACCTGACACGCCCCCACCGGCGTATTCACCACCTTCTGATGATACGGAGCCTCCCGGAGAAGTAGCCCCAGTGTCGTACCAAGAACCGCTGTATTGGGCCTCCGTAGCGTACTACGAACTTAACTGTAGAGTTGGGGAAGTATTCCACTGCAACTCTCATTCAGTTGTTGTCGACGGGTTCACCGACCCGTCGAATAACAGTGACCGTTTCTGCTTAGGACAACTCAGTAATGTGAATAGGAACTCGACGATCGAAAACACTCGGCGTCACATAGGCAAAGGGGTGCATTTGTATTACGTAGGGGGGGAAGTGTACGCGGAGTGTTTGTCGGACGCGGCGATATTTGTTCAAAGTCGAAACTGCAACCACCACCACGGCTTTCACCCGTCGACCGTGTGTAAAATACCGCCCGGTTGTTCGTTAAAGATATTCAATAATCGCGAGTTTGCTCAGCTGCTGTCGCAGAGCGTTAACCATGGCTTTGAAGCTGTCTACGAGCTGACTAAAATGTGTACCATACGTATGTCGTTCGTGAAGGGCTGGGGCGCGGAGTACCACAGGCAAGACGTCACTTCCACGCCATGTTGGATCGAAATACACTTACACGGCCCGCTCCAGTGGCTCGATAAGGTCCTCACACAAATGGGCTCCCCGCATAACGCGATTTCGTCCGTGTCTTAGCCGGAATATATGTTTAATCGGTATCAATCTCACAAAATTTTTGCATTTTAAACTACAAAATATACGTGCCATAGATATATGTTCACTTTAGGTTCAAATTATCTCATATAAAACGGAAAAGAACATTGTAAAAACAAATCCTCGATTTACATTCATTCATTGCAATCAATATCGTAAAGGACATCTCATAATATAATTTTGAATTATATTTTTTTATTAAATCGTAGCTCAAATTATGTGTCCAAGTTTATGAAACGTAAGACGTATTTTAAGTATTTCTATAATTAATATAAAGACATACGAATAATATTAATAAATGACAAGTAAAGATATTATTTGTGTAAATAATCCGTTTTGGTGGATAGAAGTGCTTTTAAGTTTATACCTATTATATAAAAATAAAATTCTCATAATGTAGCGCTGAGTTGCATAAAACTAAAGACATACATTTGACATAAAGAAAAATAAATGAAGTGCTTATTAGCCAAATCGAAAAAAAAAAAAACAATTATTTGAACTGGCAACATTATTTAAGCACAACCTATTCAGATATCATTACAAATACAGTGGCTCCATTTGTGTCAAAAATATAAATAATATTAAGAAATGTGATTTTTATTTTTAAACTTGGTTTGTAAATAATTTGGACATGTAGTGCATTGGGGCCACAATTAATTTCTCTAGAGATATTTTTAGGTTATGTATGTTACGTTTAATATAGTTTTACATAGTCGTATGTAGCTTCGTAGTTATATTATAATATAGTCATGATGATCAGGGATATTAAATGGCGGATATTGGCTGTAAATATGCTGATTTTGTGTATTGACTTCTATTCATTTTGTATGACTTTTTACTAAAAACAATTTCGAACTTTCGTTTTTCGAACTTTCGTTTCGAACTATAAAAGAGACTAGAATCGGCTGATATTCTTTGTATGATATTTTAAATAAGATTAATCTAAGAATATTTAACTATAAAAAAATTAATCGTCAAAGATTATTATTTACAGGTATGTTAACCCAGTGTAATTATTATCCCCTCATTAATTATTTTTTATCGACTTTTCCCACTGTTTTATTAGATGTTATAATTACTGTGTAAGCAGCTCTACTAGCTGATGCCCGCAGCTTCGCCCGCTGTCAAAACAAATTTTCATGGTGCGAATTTCATCACCTATTTTATCCGACATTAATAGATCAGACAGTCAGTCAGACACCTTTGCGTTTATATTTTAGGATTACATAATATATTGGTTGTTGTGAAAAGTCATACAAAGTGTAATAGATTTATATTGGTGTGGTAATATTGCAAGTGCCATTTTATTTTCATGCGTACAAATTTTGTACAAGCGGAATGTAGAGGGATTTTTAGAATTTTTTAGTGTAAAAATGTAAATCGAATGTGTTTATACGTTTAGAAACATGATATTGGTATTGATTTAAATTCTTTGTTCGTTTTAGGGCTGATTTTTCAATCCTTGGTTAAAACTTATTCGTCGAATAATGTATAAAACTACCATTTTAAAAACGTATTCTAATTGCCCGTATTTGACAGTTTACGTGACATTTTAATATTATCGTGTAATACTTTATTGGACGGATAAGTTTTATCCAAGCATTGAAAAATCGGCCCTTAATCTTTGAAACATTAAAATGTATGCACTCTAACAGTCTTCACTAAGAAACCAAATTGGGATGATGCCAACTAAATATTGATTTGATCTCAGAATAATGTGTAAGGTTTCTTTAGTTCCTACTAAAGACTATAGGCACGTCCCAGCTCTTATTATTAACGATTAAATCTTTTATAATGGAATTATTGTGAATAAAATTGTGTATTTGTAAAACAAAGGATTGACCCTGGTTAATTAAATTTTTAATGTTATGACCGATGATGAATGTGAAAGTAATATTTTCAAAGGTTCGGGACATGATAATTCTGAATGCGCTATAAAATTCATTTCATAAACTATGATGATGATAAATTTTCTACAACACTGCTCATAAATTGTAAAGATAAACTGTAATAAGTTCGAATTGTATAATTATGAAATAGTTAAATATATTATAAAACAAAATATGGTGAACATATTATATTTTGCATATTGTATTCTCTATATAAATTACGGACTAAGGTAGTTCAGAGAATTTTTAGTAAAATATAATTTCAATAAAATGTACTGTAACCAAGTACTTTTTGTAGCAATGCAGACGAGATATAGTCGCAAAATAACAAATGCAATCAAACTTAAACAGGACTTTATTCAACTATTATAAAAACATAAAAAAGTCACTCGGGAGTAACAGATTTTTGCTAGTGAAAGAATTTTCGAAATCGATAAACTATTTAGATTAATCACATATTTAATTAAAACTACAAAATCGCCACAAAATAATCATCGTTCTGTTGTTTAATGGTAACGTAATACCATTTTGTAGCATTATGTTTAATATATACATAAATTAATATGCCTTAAAATCGTTATTACTGTTATACTATGTATGCCTAAACTATGTGCCTATGAATTTTGTAATATACCGTCCAAAATGTTCACTTCAATTTCATCCGATATGTCGTACGATTTGATGTCGTCGCGATTTAATTGAAACTATCTTTTATCGTTGCAATGCCGTTATGGAATTATGTAAAAGTTACAAAAAATTGGATGAATATTTAATAACATTGATGACTTATAAATATATAAAGGTATTAAAAATATACAATGACAGTCCATTTTTCTATAATAATAATATGTCTGTTAACAATATTGCAAAAACTGAAATAATATAGTAGTGTATAGAAAAATATAGTATTTTTCTTCTATAATGGGCAGTGCTTTTTTACTATTTTCATTTCAAATGTACTGATAACGTGCCTTTGTTGGTAACAAAATATGTATTTATATTTTATATTCTACAGTAACGCATTAGTGCCTACTTGTTGTACACCAGTAAAATGCCTTATTTAGAGGGAATTATTAATTATATAAATATTATTGACATATAAATATATGCTATTTTATGCACGGGATAAGTATTGCTTATTGTTATACATAAATTGTATAATTATACACTATTGAATATGTTTATAGTATACTTTATAATATGTGTCAATAAGGAATAGTAAATTGTAATTAAACTATTCCTTACTGTCACATATCATATTTTATAGTCACTGTTGCTAACCATAATTATATTAAATATACACTAGAAGAAAACAAAGAAATAATTGGTTTTTCGTTTTTAAGCGTAGGTTATATTTTTCAATAAAATGAGATACAATTGAGCATAGTCTTTTTAAACATTGCAAGCGCGAGTTCATTTTCAAAGGCCTTTTTTATATTCTCAAAAAGTTTAATTATTGTGTGGAATTATACAGATTATTATGTTTTGTACACAGTGAAATTATGTATTTATAATGTTTAGTTGTAAATAAAAATGTAAGTGAATGTAATACTTATGTAGTTTCATCGAAACATTGTTACATACATTTGGTTTTTAATGAACGTGGCTCGTCACAAGGAATTAAAATTGGAACAGCGATATTATTTTATAGTCTGTAATATATGTGTGGTTTTGTTGCCATGTGTAAAAATGTATATCTGTGATTGGCTGTATGCGTTGAGTTCTAAATTTAAATTTACTTTTTTTTTCTCATTTGACATTTCGCAGTAAGTGTTGCTATGTTAAGGTTGTCTCGCTACAAAATGTTGACACTGTCAGGACAGGGTTAGTGTTAAGCATTTTATTGTATGTCTGTATACAATTAAATAGGAAAAGATGCCATTGTTCGTGTAACTTTTATGATATTTTTCTCCGTATAGTACATAAATAAAGTTTCTTTTATTTATGTTGATTTTTATTTTGTAACCAAAGTACTTTAAACCCTGTTCAATATGTTGGGTATGCAAGCAAGCCTATGTTATTGAATTGTATTATACTTCACCGATTGAATTGATAGGAGAATCCATTTGTTATCTTGTAATAGTATGTTCTCGAATACCCGACTTCCGAAATCTGTGTGGTGGTGGCTTCAGTAGTTAAGACTTTATAAAGACTCCTAATTAAGTCAACTAAACTATTTCAACAACTGTCAAAGTTGACAACCACTATTACACATCAGTGTTACTAGTGTTTATGTTCGGTGATAACCACTTACTTGATGACCTACGGGCGACAATCCTTGCTTCACCATAACAAGAAAATAAATAATAGGCATTATTTTTTGTGTAGCCTCTCCTGCCATCGATGCCATAGTCGAATCTGCACTGAACAGAATTTCCACGTTCAATACACATATTTTTAAACACCCAGTAATTTATTTAGCGCAACGATCCACCACATAATAATGGCTTTAATCCAACCATAACGATTACGCAACTTTATATCATAGTCATTCAGTGTGTAACAGTAGCGAAATAACTGCATAACACGTGCTTGGAATAGCAACGTAGGTGTCATGGCCGGTGTTGGTGAAAATGTTATTCTTAATAAATTACGTGGTATTGCGTAAAGGTCGTTTTCAGGAGGTAAAAAGAAGGAATAATTCTGCAGAATAGTAAAATACGTTGAAATTACTTAAGAATAATATTAAAACAATTTCTGTTTCGGAGCCGAACTTAAGGCCTATAATCATTAGGTATTATAGAGCATCCCTAATTTCCTACTTTCATTTTTAAAGCCAACAACATTTTCTCAGTTATCGAGCGTCTTTTTGAAACATAATGGATTGGTGGTTCCCAACCGACTGCAAAAAAAGGAATTTTTTTGTTTTGTTGTTACCTCAGAACTTTTGACTGGGTAAAGCTATGATTCTGTTTTAAAGCTGGTGCCTCACGCGTGTTTCTACTTAACCCTTAATTTGGTATAGTCCGGTGTGACGGACACTTATTTAAATTAAATCCTGCCAAGTTTTTATTTCATGTTCATCGATTTCTAATCGATTAAATGTTTATTTATACCATAAACAAATAGTAAAAAATTAAATAATGATTGTGACAACATTGCATATGTCAGTTGGGACGCAAAATGTATGTGAAAAGGCGGCCACCTGTTTTGCTCAAGGTATTTATAATTATTTTTCTTATTTTTTGTGGAAAAATGAATTGAATTATATATTTATTTATTAGATAATAAACATTTCAATAATTATATACAAAAACATACATACTTTATTACATTTTTATGGTGTTTATTTGTAACCAAAATGTTTTGTCCGTCACAGCGGACATTGCTAATTGTATAGAAAAGTACCACTTTATTACTATGTCCGCTGCGGCGGACACCGCCAAAAAGTGTGTGCTTCTGCTTGTTTGGTTATGGTTCTGAGTTTGGATTTTTTTCTTTGCCAACAGCCTAATCGCGCAAGTAAAATTATTGCTTTAGTGCCGAATGAACATGCACCTTCCGATGCTAGCGAAATATCAGATTCGGAAACTGAATTGCATGATGCACGTACTAATTCTTCCACCCCCCTGTTTTCTCCTGCACCATCTGCACCATCTTCCCTTGCTAACGTAACAATAGATACATCCGACGATGAAGAATTACACTCCGAAGATTCTGATAGACCTGCTGATGACCAGATTCTTTCGTGCGTGAAATTGGCGAGTCCATTTTTGAAAATGTTCTATCCCTATCTGCTATTCCTTGATTGCCTGCAACGCCTATAACACCAATAGCTTCTTGATTAGCACCCCGAAAAATGAGATCTAGGAAACCACCCACAGTCAAAGCCAATAGACCAAAAAAAACAAAAAAAATCAGCTGACTTACAATTATTGGAGAGTAACTCATTTCCGTCACCAAGCGACAATCGAAGAAGGTGAAGAGGATGATTACATAGACATGCCAGAAGATGATTCACCTTTGAGTTTCTTTCACCTTTTTTCTCAAGATATTTTTACTAGTATCATAGAGCAGACAAGCTTATATTCAGTTCAAAAAACCGGCAAGTCAATTCAACTAACAGAAGAAGAATTTAGAGACTTTTTTTAATTTTCATGCAAAATAAACTTGAATTGTTTTTTTTTTTTAATTTTTATACAAAATAAACTGTACTTCGGTATCAAATAGTTCTAAAATGTTCATTTCTGTATTTTTCTTTAGTAAAAAAACATAAAAATAACTGTGGTTTTTATTTTCCGTAATTTGGCAGTGTCCGCTGTGACGGACACCAGTTTTCCCAGCAGTGGGCTATGGTAGATTTTTTTTTTCATTTTTCGAGAACTTTATGATATACTCCTGAAACCACAAAATTGTCAAATTCATATATTTTGAATATTTTTATCGGTGCCAAATTAAGGGTTAAATAGAATATAGATAATGCTTCATTACCGAATATTAACTATTCTTAATGATTCTTACCGATAAGGCAGTTATTAGCCTTCTGAAATCGAATCCATTTACTTTGTTTCTAGGTTCACGCGTTAACCACTGTACCAAGAAGGCGGTCAGGGTGATCATCCTGATCACGTAACATGATAACTAGATCTTCTTCTGTTTAAAAATCCACTCCACTAATTCTTTTTGTGAATTTAGATGTTGGAATTACGAAAAGGTAAACATATTGATGCCTTGGTGTCATAGCCTCATGAAGTCATAACAATATCATGCTAATAATTTTAAGTGTAATTAACCGAATGATAAGATCAAACTCTAAATTTAAAAAAATAAAGCTAACCAGTTTCTAATTGACCAATTAAGTCTATATAGACACTTAAAAATGTTTAAAGTTCAGTCGTTTCAAATTTATTGTCGCCCAAAGCAAGTAAAGCAACACCTGTAGTAGATATTAGGTATATTATCTGTGGCAACTAATTATATTGTATCTTTATGTAAACTTCGACAGCGGTGTGTGGAGAAACTTGAATGACAAATAAAAATTTAGTACCTACTGTGTTTGTCCAAAGTAGATACAATTTGCACTTGTATGCCTATCATTTTACCTACTGCACCAGTCACTACTTACAAAGGACATACTTACCTATTCCTAAATAATTAAGTAAAATCATTTGAATATCAGGTATCTCAATGAATAGGTGCGTAAATAATTTAATTTTCGAGGTAATCCACAAATAAAGAAGCCAATCAATATATTTCTAAAGCATAATGCATTTTGTTGCAATTCCATAAAGAAATATGATGAAAGATGTAGGTAATGATCATCGCAACTGCAGTTTAGTCAATCGGTAACTCTTTCTGTATCTTGAAATTAAATTAATTATTAGTATTGCAAGCCTAGATAATAATATTATAGTATAAAGTATTCAATATTCATACTTACTTCTTTATACTATGTGCATACGCTCGGATTTTTGCTGTGTTTTTCGTTTTTGGTTTCATGCTTAAATTATAAGTAGACCACGTACCTAGTAAAGATGAATATTTTGTTATTATTAAATATACTTCTTCGTTTAGAAATTTAGAAGTTTTACATCTTTATAATATAGGTGTAACAGAGTATAATATACTGAAAATACTGCTCTACATAGTTTTCTATTAAACTAAAAATGTGTGCATGTACTAGTGTACACACGTAAGAAGTGAAACTTCTTTATGACCTTATTTTTCAAAAAATAATTTACTATATGCAAGTTTACAGAAATACGTCGAATCACGTGTGGTAGGGATAAGAAAAATGTGGCGCGTAACGGAAAAATGTCACGCGTAACGAAAAAATGTTACACTAAATTTTTTTCCAACGATATAGAAGTTGGAGAACATATTCTTAAAATTTTCCTACACATAAAGATACTAAGAAGGTAGTTGCCTAAATTTAATATTTATACTTAATTGTAATGTTTTTCTTAATTCAAGTGGAGGTCATTTAAATGAGTCATGCAATTAAATGATACTTAATTAAATTTATTACCGCGTTTTTAAGTCCGCGTTTTTATTAAGATTAGAATGTCAATTGACCGATTTATTTTCCATATATAGAGCAATTGAACTATTTTGAAAACGGGTTTAGTTCAAGTTATCTTCATGACATAATAGTAATCTATAATTACCTACTATTTGGTGGTCATTGATTTTATATTTCGGAACTATGATTATACGGCACTTAGTTACATCATTTTCGGTAATAGGGTCAACCGTATGTCGGTAAATTTGCAATGTTTTCGGAAATTTTCTAAATGAACATAAACATAGGTATCGCATATCAGTGGATGTAACAGGGATATAAGACTGAAATTTAAGTTTGGTGTTATAATGTTATTATCAACTGTTTTAAATTATTTAAACATATCATCACTCATGGTGAGAATGGACGATGGTTATTATTTGATACTTATCTAGTTATGTACCTACTTAAAAACTATTTCTCTTCTACGTAAAAACGTACCTAGTTAACTATACCAAAAAAGTTTAATATATCTCTTATAGATTATGTTCTTTATTCGCAAACATGCACGTGGTTAAAAGCATGAATCACAATGAAATGACCAAGTTAATTAATAACAAAAAACCTTATAAAATGAATGAGTGCGTCGTGTCGCTAAATGATACAATCTAATTTACAATATAGTTCGAGAGCTGGTGACAAAATTTAGAACAGAATGTGAAATATATTTCTTACTACACTAACAATATAAGGAATTATATACATTTAGTTTTAATTGAGAATGATTATAATTGAAGCGGGTTTTTAATATTTCCTTTTCAGATTTGTATACAATACACATGTTGAAGGGATTTGGGTGCTTTCAGTTTAGGAAAATAAGCGTTTCCCACGAAACATGTGATTTTTAGTTTTACATTCCATTCACGATTGATACTATATCTCTCATTAACATATGTCTGTAAATTATGATTTAATTATTTCAATGAAATCGAATACATAAATATACTGTTCAGTTAACGAGTTAATATTCCAATCAGTGTAGTCCCAACGGAACGATATAATGGAAAGTGTCTAGATACCCTTACACATTAATAAATGGTGCTTGTATTGTATTTGATTAAAATAACATATTTTAATCACTTCAGGACTCTCATCTAATTTAGATTGGGAAAACAAATTCTTATTCATTAGTTTATATTAGCGTAATAGCTATGTCTTTAGCTTAAAGGTATTAAAAATTAGTATCCTATTATTGCAATAATATATTTAATTGTGAATTAAAGAACAAACTCAATCTACTTACTGCAGAATTTGATGATAAATGATTTTTAAGACCCATATGTTTGCCTAATATTTCTCTCTTTTTTCTAATGTAGGTACAAAGGCATACATTCGTACTTCGCAAACAAATACCGCAAAGTAAGATATTTAACTAAAACACCACCCACCTCTTGGACCATACATACCTAGTGACCGGTTGTTCTTGGCCTTGCCTGCGTCTAGATCATTCGGCAAGGGCTGAAGCCTTAAGAATCACTACATTCCTCACATTTTACGCACTTCCCCGCTATTACGCGTCATTTACACTTTATACTTCTCTGTTTCCTAATTCGATGATGAATAGATTAAAGGAGAGTTTATCTGCTTTTCCTGGGTCTTTGTTGCAACGTAGATAAAGTTTTCAATCGTAATTAGCTGCAACTTTGACGAATTAAGTAGTTTTACTTAACAAACTTAACAAAAGTTGTTCAAGTGAAAATAAGAGATAACATTACTCTCTTAAAATATAAATTACTAGCTGCTCCCCGCGGTTTCACCCCCGTGGCTCCACTCCCGTTGGTCTTAGCGTGATGATAGCCTAAAGCCTTCCTCGATAAATGGGCTATATAACACCGAAAGAATTTTTCACATCGGACCAGTAGTTCCTAATATTAGCGCGTTTAAACAAACAAACAAACAAACTCTTCAGCTTTATAATATTAGTATAGATTTTAACCTTCAGATGACTAGAATCAGTATTTCTATATTTATTTCATTTTTAATTATGCATGTGTAATGTGCATATGCTATAATATGTAGGTACTTAATACCTACTAAATATGAACTAACACCCACACTTAGTTATAGGCTTCATATGGATCTACAAAATATAATATGCGAAGTATAGAGCCTACTTAGAGCTTATTAAGTACCGACAATATAACTATTTACTTAGATTACAACGTCACTATATTGACGAAGTAATGACACAAAGTTATGTTGATCCTTACAATAATTTGCACCTGCGAACCTTATGAAATAAGAATAGCAGTATCAAAATATCTTCTATAGCTTTAGTCCACGGTTTTCCTTGCGTGGTGAATAAGTAGCTTGAATTATATTTAAAGGGCAGCCTAATCTGTATTGTAGTTTTTAAGAAAAATATAACATTTTGCAAACAAAATTAAATAATTTGAAATTTAAATTTTTAGTACAAGTTATTGTCATCCTAAACTATACAATATTGATTACTTACGAATAGTCGTCTTGGTTTTACATGTATTGAAACCAAGATCATTATAAAACCACAAAAGCTCGTTGGTTTTATTAGTAAAATGTATATGCAACGAATGCTTCTACGCCCGATCAAATCATCGCTACTATACTAGGAAAAGTGAAATATTACCGCATACTGGAAAGCCTTTCGTACTTACTTTCTTTTTAAATAGATATACCTAAAGTATTGCAACATTTATATACCTAGTATACACAATTTTAAAATAATATAAGAAGTACTTCGGTAAATCAAGTATGTACTTAGTATAATCTGTGCTACGAAAAGCTTCAAAATATAAAAGAAATGATTAGTAGTTTACAAACAATGTAACAAACAAAATAATGTCTATTCATATCATGATAAAGATCATTATGTTAAGTGAAAATGTAATTAACAAACCGAGACCTTGAAGTATATAATACCTATATAAATAATTCGTAAAAGGTAAATTAAATGACTACAAACTATGACTAACGTATTGTCTGAGCATTTAAGCTATCTTAAGTATGAATTGTACTTACTTACATACTTATTAGAATGCTATCTATGTGTCTAAATGTTAGTATCGTAATGTTTCTGCAGAAATTAAAAGCTACCGGGTTTTACTTGCACATGTTTTTAAATTACAGTAGGCAGTAAGGTAATATATGAGGTTGTCGCGGAAGCAAAAAAAAACAAATTGTGTAGAATTTATCCTCCCAAATGTAAAAAAGGTGAAAAGGAATATTATTTTAAACGGGGAGGTATTATACCCTGTGGAATCTACTGTTTTTCTTGGTTTGACATTAGATGAGAAGCTACAATGGGGGGCCCATGTTACCACCACCGCTGCTAAGCTCAGCTCAGCTGCATATGCAGTTAGAAGAATAAGGCATCTCACCGATGAAGAGACGGCTAGATCGGTTTACTTTAGCTACTTTCATAGCATTATGTCCTATGGAATTCTACTATGGGGCAGGGCTGCAGATATAGAAACTATATTTATATTACAGAAAAGAGCCATACGCTCTATATATAATTTGCGTGCTTGAGACTCACTAAGAGATCTCTTTAAGAATACTGGTATCCTTACTGTACCGTCGCAGTATATATTTAATAATATTTTATATGTACACAATAACGCTTACTTACACACAAAAGTAGGAGATAGACATTGTTATGACACAAGAAACAGAAATAAAATTGAAATGCCATTTTTCCGGCTAGCTAAAGTAAAAATTCATTTATGGGTCAAGGTATACGCTTTTACAACAAAATTCCTCATAATATTAAAGAGTTTAGTAGTTCTAAATTTAAAACTTATATAAAAAATGTACTAGTTCAGAGAGCCTATTACAGTATTAAGGAATATATGGACGATAAAAACCCATGGAGGGTTGTCGCGTAAAAACCACAGGACAGTTCTTTGGCATATTACTATAATATATGATGTTACATGTGTAATTTGTAAAATTAAATTGTAAAACTGACATGATTAAAAAGAGCAACTATGGAGTTTCTTGCCGGTTCTTCTCCGTAGAAAAATATGTACCTAATGACGTTTCAAAAGTGCTTCTAGAAGAAGTCTAATTGAATAAATAAATGTTTGAGTTTGAGTTTGAATTCCATGAACCAATACTCGCGGCCCCATCATTAAAGCGGCTCGTCGGAACACAGTGGGGTTTTAGTCGGTAAGAATCCGACATAACCCACGGCTCCTTCCCTGGGGGCCGTGGGTATCTTTGGAAGATTTCCCCAATTAAAAAAAAAGGTAATATATGCGGATGCTCCTGATTACTGAACTCTACCTTACTGATTACTCTACCTTTCCTTGGTACCTATTATGTAGGTTATTTAATGGTACTCTCGTAATATGCATTGACAAATCACAAAATTAATAAGTGTAATGCAGAATTGAAATACGTTTCAATGCATCAATAAATATGTTTTATTTCATAAACCTATTTCCGTAATACATGAAATTTTAAGTTGTGTTCAATGTACGTTGTAGAAATTAAAAGTATTAAAAGTTGTACGTGCGATGGTACGAAGTATGTAGCATGTAGCAAACGCATCGTATTTTCCTTTATTATTATAATGACGTAATCAATGAAAGCTCAACTCATAATCGATCTACATAAATCAATCTACAAATCGGTTAAATTATATCACATGTATGA
>CAJQZM010040414.1:2258-13074 GCA_907164665.1 Colias nastes | reverse complement strand
AGCTCCTAGAACGTGCGATGCAAGATGATTTCTTGCGTAATTAAAAAAAGTTTGGAAAATCCAAAAGTGCACGCCTCATAATCTCAGTCGATATTTTTTTTTGTTTATTTAATAACAATTAAACCACATCGAATCAGACCCTGAAAAATGAAAGGGTTCTATTCCTGAGCATACTCAAGCGTAAGAGAAAAAAAAAGACTCGATTAGTAAAGTATTTCGGTCGCTATCGTGTTAACAAGAAAAAGGATCCGCACATACAGACACACGGACGTCCAAGACAGAACTTTTTTAAACTGTTTTTTAACTAGTTTAAATAACAAAAATGACATCAAAAATATCATGAATGTTAAAAATAGTGTTTTTTCTTAATATGTGTGTGTATGTATTATCTTACAAGTGCAATGTATGATACATAAAGACATTTTAAGTTTGAAAAATCAGATGTTTTGCGCGAAGTGACAGTAGTACCCACCTCAACGCTTCGCTTAAGAGGCGTGCAATATAGTAAGCGCCAAAAGTGTTTTATCGTGATTAAACCAAAACTAAAAGTAATTACAAAAAAGTGGTCCTACAAAGTTCTCACAAATGTTTCAATATAATTGTTTATGAAAAAAATAACATAATAGGCATTACCATGTCAAGTAAAAAACGTAAAAGTGTGAAATTTAGAGGTAACTTCGTGAATTTTTTCTATCGAGTCAATTTCAATATTTTATGTTTTTGATCTGACAATATAATCCAAAATATCATCAAGTTTTACATATATTTTATTTTTTATATTTGGTCTTGAATATTACACGTATCAACTACAAGTTGATTGGTGATTTGACTTTATTCGCGTTCTTAACAAAAAGTATATATAAAAATCTTACCAAGCGGCGTCTTTATCAACAAATGGTCTGGCAGTATTTGCTTTACAGCAACACACACTGCAGCCAGATAACCCGCAAGACCGTGAACGTGTATATCGAAGAGATACGATGAGTCCTGGGTCCACGAAAATATAATCAAATAGTAAAATGTCGTCAAGAACGCAACTCCGATATTCGTCAGCATGAAGAACTTCATCATCTCTATTTGACCCCATAGTGGTTCTATCAATTTTCCACAAAGACCAACTGTTATAACGTCTATAATCACCTCCCACAAGTGTATTTCAAGAAACCAAAACGTGAAAGTGGACCACAATTGAAAAGATGGTGGTAATAAGTAGCCTGGAGTAACACTAAGTACGTTGACAACATCTTCGGAAAACGATAATATATAGCCTATGACTACAACAACACAAATAAATTTGACTGATGGCGATGTGTTTCCTAATAATGCTGAAAATTGCTGTCGTAAATACGGTATATTACGACTAAACACTCGAAGCGCAGCCATTTTTACTACAAATGTCAGTGATGTCATAATCTACAGTGTCAAAACATACAGATTATACTGCGAATGCAGCCTATAAATTTATTCACGAAGTTAGATTTTATTAAAACAGACATAGGAAAATAATATTATAATATTATATAAAATAAAATGGTAAGTTACGATATTTGCTATCATTACTAATCGCAGTCTCGGTTCAAAAAATAGTTGCTCGGTTGCAAAAATAATTGACAAATTGACTTGACAATTCATAATTCATTCATCATTGTCATCGGTGCCATAGGTACATATCAGCTGTCGATTGTTGTTTACATAGAATTGTTATGTATCTTTTAATTAAAATATAATACTGAGAGGTATAAATAAGACAAATAGTTAATTATTTTTTTATAATTAAAAGCCGGTTGGATATTTAAGATAAAAGAATAGGTCAATAGGAGTAAATGTTATTCAATCGGTTTATACGAACTGCTTTTTTGGTATGTTTATTTTCATATTGATAATATCGTATCAATTTAATAACTATATTCTCATCAGTAAACATAATCTTTGTTTGGACTTACCTTATAGCTATATATCTTTGTTTTAGTTAAGAGTAGCAAATACTTGGAGTTTTAGCGAAATGTCTTGCGCTGGAAATCAATGCAATATCAAACGAGATATAACATATCTAAGCCAAGAAAATGCAGCAGCTTTAGACCAGGACCTATTTAATGAGTACAAATTTAGTGTAGATCAGTTAATGGAATTGGCGGGATTAAGTGTGGCTACTGCAGTTGCTAAAGTATTCCCAACAACATCGTAAGTTAAAACCACTAAAAAAATAATACAATGATTAAGAATTCAAAATTCTATTTAATTTTTGTAGCTTTAACTACATAATAACAAATGTAAAAATACAATACAACTTTGTAATAAACTGTTTTCTAAATGTTTGTTTCTAATTATTATTAATCATGGGTATTTTTACTATTTCAGGCATAATTCAGCATTAATAATATGTGGCCCAGGCAACAATGGAGGAGATGGGTTAGTAGCTGCACGACATATGACTTTATTTGGCTATTCAGTATCAGTTTACTACCCTAAACGCACACCAAAACCACTGTATGAGAACCTTCTATGGCAATGTGAGAAGTTTGGGGTAAATATTGTAGATTCATTGCCTCCACCAAATGAACTAAAGAACCAATACAAAGTTCTTGTTGATGCCCTATTTGGATTTAGTTTCAAACCACCTGTGCGGGAAGCCTTGAAGCCAGCTTTGGATGCATTAATTGATTCTGGGTTGCCAGTTTGTAGGTAAGGGTTAATTTTGTAAGACCAGATATTGCCATCACAAGATATTATAATGTTTTAATTTATCAGTTGCTGTTTATAGTCTTAGATATTAGCAATTATTGTTTCAATTGTTATAATCAATTTGTGTGTGAGCAATATTTCCCACAATTTTCTGTTTCTAGTTCTATGTCTACTAAAAGATTATCATTAAAAATGTGAAGTTCATATTTTATTCATAAAACATTAATTTTGCTATTTTATTTCAGTGTAGACATTCCAAGTGGTTGGGATGTAGAAAAAGGCCCAGACTCAAACCATGCATTAAAACCTGCTCTGCTGATTTCTCTATCAGCTCCTAAACTATGTGCAAAAAAGGAATTTATTCAAGATGCTAAACATTATCTTGGGGGACGATTTCTTCCTCCTGGTATCTTGCAGAAATACAATTTGACTCTGCCACCATACCCTAGTCAAGATCAGATTGTAGAATTGTAATAAAAATGTAAATTAATCCATTGCTTGTATATTATGTGAATGTGTGCAAGTGGGATAAAAGTGCAATGTAACTATTGGTGATGATTTAGTACTAAGATTGAATAAATTTTCATATTGTTATGTACTTGTTATGTACTTAATCTTATATGCATTTTTATTAACATTTAATTCCTTAACCCAGAATTGAAGTCCCATAATCATCTCATAATATATGCCTAGGCTCAATATATAATTTAAGCTCGAATATTTATTTCGTCAACTTCTATAGGGGATGCCCTTAGGGGATGATGCTATTTAATATATGTATTTCAAAAACATTTATTTGACTTGCGCCAAAAAAAAAAAGTTAAACTTAAAACTAGGCGCTTAGATTATACAAGATTTACAATACGTGCAGATGAATTTCCATTTCAACTCATTAATTAGTCAACTATTTGATTAGCTGAATTTTAATATGTTCTATGAATAGGGCCGCAATAGGAGATCATATAACCTAATACAGAGTTACCTGGAAATAACTATCACCGTAATAGGAAAACTACTCGTGTTTTTTTTATAATCCTAATTCGGACCCATCAAATATTATATAAACAAGAGAATGTAAATATGCTTTATCAAACGATAACAGTTTTTTGGCTCAGATGTGTAAAACTCAAATCAACAGTTATACAATATAAATGTTTTGTGATAAATTAAAATACACCTTCCTATTTTTACCCCTTCTAAGAAACAAACATTTTGTACTCAACCGTTTTCATATTTAACAGGATTTCTAATTAAGAACACATACCGCAGAATATTATGGTTTCTAATTTATCAGATAAATAATTATTTCAACTAATATTGGAACTAATTGAATAAGTGAATAAATTGAAAGTTATAAACAATTAAACATGCCCAGTATTTTTCCTATTTCGGAGTTAACTATACCACCGTATTAGGATTAATCTATAAAATTCGTATCGTATTACGGCGGTATTTTATTTCTTATTTTTTGGGTAAAAAATGACTTACAAATATGAAACAAGCTATTTAAATAGTGGGTGTAATAGTAGGAAAATGCTATAAACAATACACACACAAACGTGAACGGCTTATTAATACGAAAAACTTAGTTAATAAAATACTAGCTTACCGCCCGCGGCTTCGCCCGCTTTGTCTAAAACCTAATAAATTATATTATACTAAAACCTTCCTCTTGAATCACTCTATCTATTAAAAAAAACCGCACCAAAATCCGTTGCGTATAGTTTTAAAGATTTGAGCATACAAAGGGACATAGGGACAGAGAAAGCGACTTTGTTTTATACTATGTAGTGATAGTGCTATATAGGTGCTATTGTTAAACGACATAAAACAATAAACGTTGAGTTAAAAATGTAGATATTATCATTACTATAATAGATGATAACATCATTATTGTTGTATAATAATATATATATAATTATTAACTGGGCGATTATCAAATTACGTATTGAATAAAACAATCTCTTAAAAC
The DNA here is from genome assembly GCA_907164665.1 of Colias nastes. Classification (NCBI taxonomy): domain Eukaryota; kingdom Metazoa; phylum Arthropoda; class Insecta; order Lepidoptera; family Pieridae; genus Colias; species Colias nastes. The sequence continues at coordinate 8,420 of CAJQZM010040414.1, read as the reverse complement.
CTTTAAAACAAAAACATTCATCCTTTTTATACAAACCTTTTTAAACAAAAACATTCATTGCGGTTTTACGAAAAATTAAAAACATTTTTGTCAAACCAAATGTCACTTTAAATAATTATATTGACATTAATAAAATATACATATTAATATATTATTAATTAATATTGTATTCAATAAATAGGTTAAAATGAGTGCAACATTCAGTAAGAAGAAAAGAATCAAATACCATGATGTGGTTTATGACAATACGGAGAGAGATTCGATTCCGAAGCGTGGATATTATTCGGAATTGGTTTCGAACATGATGAAAGAGGATCCTTCTAAAGAAGTGTATGCAAAAAAACGCATGAAGCTTATGTTACAGGTACTTTTATATTTTATATTACTACTAGCCGCCCGTCCCGGCTCCGCTCGGGTTGACACAGAATAAAAAACATCATAAAATATAGACTATGTTCATCAGGTAGGAATGAAATGGTAAAATATGTATCTATTTTTTAATCGGGCCAGTAGTTACGGAGCCTATTCAATCTATAAATCTATACTAGTTTGTTTGAACGCGCTAATCTCAGGAACTACTGTTTACTGATAAAAATTATTTCGGTGTTAGATCCATTTATCGAGGAATTATTATTACGCTAAGACCAACAGGAGCGGAGCCACGCGGGTGAAACCGCGAAGCGCAGCTAGTTAAGTGATATGTGACAGAATACAGTAGATTCACATGCACTCCAATTATATCATTCATCATTAAAATTGATTTACAGGCAAAAACAGATAAACTAGCGCCAATCATGTTGGTTTCACTGCCGAAGCCGCAGAAGCCCAAACTGCTTAGCTGCACCACCACCAGGAAGATGGACTACATATAGAGAAGATGAGAGCATTGTAATATGTTGTATTTATTTATATTATTAGTGTTCTTTAGTTGTTAGTGTGCTTTATTTACCGTTTTTACCTTTTTATTTATTCCGTCTTTGCATAGTAAATAACCTTTTACCTTTAAAGTTTGATCGTAATCGAGCAAAAAACTAAGTATTTCTTATATTTAACTTTTATAAAAGGTAGTTCAATCTTTAACGTAAAATTAATTTTCATTATTTTAAGACGGCCGTATTTAATAATCCTGTAATAAATAAAAATAGTAAGATCCAACTTCTAAAGCTCGCCGCAATTAAAAGGAAAAACTTTTAACTTAATTATATGAAGGAGTTGTATCAATTATTATTATTAGTCTCGATAGAGCGGTAAACTCTCGTTAATTTTAAATGAGTTCACTGGATTTGGTTAAATAACAAGTTTTTTGTATCAAGGCTTAATAAATAAAAACTTTAGAATATTCATTGTTATATTCTAAAAAAGTAGTGGCTATAGGTTTTAAGGATTTGTGTTTTATGCTGGTTCAGTAGATTTTCTTTATCTGGAGAAGGTTACGCACAAAACATAACTTACCGTAGAGCGTATTGAATTAGGGTTTATTACTTTAACAAAAAGTTTATATGTATAAGAACGTTCACACAGTAATTGTGAAGTTTAGTACATAGATTATCTAACATTAAATATTACCTTACATTAAATAGAAATAGAAATAGAAAAATTCTTTATTGAAAAAGTTTTAAAATAATAGTTTAAATATGGGTACCTAAATTAAAGTTAAAATTTGGGTAAATTAAAGCCTGTGTTAGTTCAAAACTGTGTTACAGGCTTTAGAATCCCCTCACAATTTTAGTAGATTGGTTGCCTTTTTGAACTTAAATAATTTTACAATTTCAACAAAAAAGATTGCATGCATGTATGTTTGTGTGTGTGTGTGTGTGTGTGTGTGTGTGTGTGTGTGTGTGTGTTTATTACGTGTGTATAATGAAATAATAAAAAAAATTAATAGTTTCTATTAAATATATGAACGTAATAAATTCTCTTACCTACTTATTTAACATTGCTTATTTTAAAGATAAATAAACAGATTTATTTATTAAAATTACTCATGACGTTATTAGAATGAAAATGTTTTTTCCCCAGCAATTCCCGTTCGAGACGTTTGTACCAAAGTTGCAGTTTCTAAGCATAGTGCTTCCGAAGGAGTTACCAAGGCTGGTCAAAATTGAACGGCTTAGGAGAAAATTCCTTGCTGCTAATATAAAGGTAATGGTAATGATTACATGTTCACAATTTGTGTCGTCTATTAACTAAAATATTTTATCACAATTCATAGAAATCAAAATAATTGTTATGATAGAATGTAGAGCCTAGAGGATTATTATAAACTAGCTGTTCCCCGCGGTTTCACCCGCATTGCTCTGCTCCTGTTGGTCTTAGCGTGATGATATATAGCCTACTAGCTTTCCGCCCGCGGCTTCGCCCGCGTTTTCAAAGAAAAACCCGTTCCCGTAGGATTTCCGGGATAAAACCTATCCTATGTCCTTTCTCGGGTATCAAAATATCTCTATACCAAATTTCATGCAAATTGGTTCAGTAGTTAAGGCGTGATTGAGTAACAGACAGACAGACAGAGTTACTTTCGCATTTATAATATTAGTAATAGTATGGATATAGCCTTCCTCGATAAATGGGCTATCTAACACCGAAAGAATTTTTCAAATTGGACCAGTAGTTCCCGAGATTAGCGCGTTCAAACAAACAAACAAACTGATACACAAAAAGCTATAAGAAGCTGAATCAACACAACGACAACAACAAAAGAGGGCGTTAATTTTTGATAGACATAAATTTGAACCTCAATGTAATAATAGTTAGGTTTATGTGTGACGATTTAATATGTAGTTAGGTTAGGTTAGGTTAGGTTAGGTTAGGTTAGGTTAGGTTAGGTTACATCAACAACAACAACATCAACAACAACAACAACGTAATAATAGTTAGGTTTGTGTGACGATTTAATAGTTAGGTTTGTGTGTGACGATTTAATAGTTAGGTTTGTGTTTAGGCTAGGTTAGGTTAGGTTAGGTTAGGTTAGGTTAGGTTAGCTTTTTAAAACTAAATTATTTCTGGCCACGAAATTTATAATCGTAATATTAGCTGTTTCGTCTCTCTTTTCTCAGAAAATTCGAAATTTTTCAAATTCGAAAAAATTCGGCTGTTCAACAACAAAAATAGGTACCTCAATGTACTAATAGTTTGGTTTCTGTGTGACGATTTATTAGTTAGGTTTGTGTTTAGGTTAGGTTAGTAATTTTTTAAAACTAAGTTATTTCTGGCCACGAAATTTATAATCATAATAATTATATATTAGCTGTTTCGTTTCTCTTTTCTCAGAAAATTCGAAAAAAAATTCGGCTATTCAACAACAAAAATAGGTACCTCAATGTACTAATAGTTAGGTTTCTGTGTGTGTGTGTGTGCGTGTGTTAAGGTTAGGTTAGGTATAAAACATAGGTAAGGTATATTCATATCATTTTTAAATACTAAGTAACAAGTACCAAGTAGTTAGTATTTAACTTCTTAATTTGAAAATAATTTTGAAGACACCGACAGCGCGCGTGGTTCTTGTATGACTTTCTGCAAACGTGTATTAACGGTGCGCCTAGATTTGACATTCGAAAAATAGTAATAAGAGTAACTTTAACGTTGTTCTCGTAATGTATCGAACGAAAAAAATACATAATATTGCTGTTGTACCGTCGACGCCGCAGATAACAAATACGACGCAGAATTGAAACGTCCTCGGACGAATCACCTGGCGTAGGGCTGAGTCTCAACAGATCGCAGCACGACGCTGCTCTACCGAGCACAACACCCCGCCAGGAACGTAAGTCGTCTACAGACTATTCCGAGCCCCGACATCGAACTGAGGTGAATTCGAAACTTCGACGCCGTGGTGCACGTGTTAAGACCGCTCGCACCGATCGTCGCGTTCCAAATGGGCTTCGACGTCGCACCTTACGAATAAAGCGCGACTAGTAAAGTCACATTGTTTAGCAAACGTGTCAGTATCACCGCGGATGCGGTGCACCGACAGCGCGGCGCACAAATGCAACTACGAGCTTTTTAACCGCAACAATTTTAGTATACGCTATTGGAGCTGGAATTACCGCGGCTGCTGGCACCAGACTTGCCCTCCAATTGTTCCTCGTTAAAATATTTAAAGTGTACTCATTCCGATTACGAGGCCTCGTAAGAGTCCCGTATCGTTATTTTTCGTCACTACCTCCCCGTGCCGGGAGTGGGTAATTTGCGCGCCTGCTGCCTTCCTTGGATGTGGTAGCCGTTTCTCAGGCTCCCTCTCCGGAATCGAACCCTGATTCCCCGTTACCCGTGACAACCATGGTAGTCGCAGAAACTACCATCGAAAGTTGATAAGGCAGACATTTGAAAGATGCGTCGCCGGTACTGGACCATGCGATCGGCAAAAGTTATCCAGATTCATCAAAATTAACGACTTCAGACGCCAGGCCCTCCGTCGATTGGTTTTGATCTAATAAAAGCACTCATTCCATCACTGGTCAGAGTTCTGATTGCATGTATTAGCTCTAGAATTACCACAGTTATCCAAGTAACTGAGTAAGATCTAAGGAACCAAAACTGATATATTGAGCCATTCGCGGTATCGCCTTAATACGGCTTGCACTGAGACATGCATGGCTTAATCTTTGAGACAAGCATATAACTACTGGCAGGATCAACCAGGGAGCTAACTAAAGCTTCCGCTAGAGCCTCAAACGTAACACGACGATGCCGCCGCGACGTTTGCTTCTCTATATACATAATATGCGCGCGGCGTGTTTAAATAACATGATAATATGCAACGGCGGCGACCGTCACACGCACACTATTCACACGCGCGCGCGCACACACGATGGATAAATCTGAACATAGTCAGTTTAATCGTTGAAAGTATCATCTTAACGAGACACCCCTTAACAATTCCCATTCGCATCAAGCGAAGGAAAAATTTTAATATCGGTCAACTTTTATGACGCAAACGATCAATCTACGCACGGAGAGTGGAAGGATCGAAGATTGCGACCAAGTTTTGGAATATGCGTGTTTCACACACACATATAAACATCTGATAAAAGCCCATTGGTACATCACAAACGTGTGCGATGTGAGCATTAAAAATTTTTATACTGCCGTTCAATAGTCGTATATTTTTCACGGTCTGCGCTCCGAGAGTGTATCAAGATGCGTAATATTTATTACACTACACATATAAAATACAATCTACGAAACTGACAATCTATCAAACCGTCGGCAGACGCAATGTTACTACAGCTACTACTACTTCTTCTACTACTACTACCACTACTAAACACTGATCTTCTGATTTGAAGAGTTTTTGTTCCATAAAATACTAAAGATTAAAAACTGTATCGCGCCGTTTGCACAACGCTTTTACAATATCATCTTTGATCTTTATTATTTTATAGAACTAACACTACTCTCTACAACAACACTAACCCCACATCAACGCCACACCGACACGCGAACTGCGGCAACGAGGAGAGCGCAGAGCACACGGGCGACGCGGTACAACAGCGACGAAATAATAATACATACACATACGTACAATATCTCGCTTGCGCACGCGCATCGCCCCCCGTCTTCGCTAGCCTCGCACACCGATTGTCTCGCATCCCCGCAGTGGAGTTTCTACATGTTTAATTTTTGCCGTTACCATTCACGTATCACGCACGGCATATGTACATACATAAATACATACATACATACATACGCCGCGCGCGACTAACGCCTCGTGTTTTCAAGGTCAAGTCAAAAAACTTTGCACGCGTGCAGTTACGGCGTGCAGTCGTCAAAAATAATTCATGATTATAAATTTCGTGGCCAGAAATTTCCTGTTTCGTTTCTCTTTTCTCAGAAAATTCGAAAATTTTAAAATTCGAAAAAATTCGGCTATTCAAAACAACAACAAAAGAGGGCGTTAATTTTTGATAGACATAAATTTGAACCTCAATGTAATAATAGTTTTAGGTTAGGTTAGGTTAGGTTAGCTTTTTAAAACTAAATTATTTCTGGCCACGAAATTTATAATCATAATATTAGCTGTTTCGTTTCTCTTCTCAGAAAATTCGAAAATTTTAAAATTCGAAAAAATTCGGCTATTCAACAACAACAACAACAACAACAAAAGAGGGCGTTCATTTTTGATAGACATAAATTTGAACCTCAATGTAATAATAGTTAGGT
>CAJQZM010040413.1:38770-49467 GCA_907164665.1 Colias nastes | reverse complement strand
GCGCCCAGCGCCAGCCGCAGGTGCGGGCGGGGTGCGAGCCGTGCGGGCAAGCGGTGCGCTGTCACGCAGCGCACGCGTAACGCGCGCAGCCAGACTACGCGGGACACCTGCGTGACAAGTAAATGTATTGTTAGTAAATGAATTTTTTTTTCACAACGAAATAGTTGGCTAAATTTAATTGAGAAAATTATAGTGAACAAACATAAGAAACTTTAGATAATTAACATATATTTTGATAGAAAAGATTTTTCGTAAAGTTTATTTTAAAGTTGGCACACCCTTTTTTTAATAAAAATGCTGATACCAAAATTTAAGAATAAAATAAACTTTTTAAAGACATTTAGGGGTTAACTTAAACAGTTTAAAGACATCTAAGGGACTGCAATGTTTTCCTTCCTATGTAAATAAATTACACCAATACAAAATCGACCTTATTACTAAAGCAATAACGCTCACTTTCGACTGGTGCCTCGCCTGCTGCGGCACGCACAGCGGGCGCAGCGCGTCAAGCCAGCCGCGCAGCTCCGTGGCGGACGCCGCCGCGAGGAACGTGTGCGTCGACAGGCACGGTAGCGCGCGCTCTACCAGTTGGAAGCAGAACTCGCGCTCCCATAGCGATTCGTGCACCTGTTGTTACAAAAATATTAGGTAAAAATCTGCTTAAAATTAAATTACATCATTTTTTAAAGTATAAATTGTTCAAATTAAATATCAATTTCAGATTAAATAATTAGTTTGAAATCTATTAATAATTTGTTCAAATTAATCATTTCCACCCGGGCATCATTACCTGATACAAATAAGCGCAGGACAAGTCAATCAAGCCTTTCGGCTTCGTCCTCTTTGGTGAGTCGTAGAAATACAAGTGCGTGTCTGTTCCTTCTTGCAACAGCACGAAGTATAACGCCTTCCATTTCTTAGCGCCCTTATCCGACTTCTTGTGCAAGTATCCCTGGTGTTTTATACCCTTCATTTTCTTCAGTCCAATTTGATCTCGACACTCCCTTAGAGTTGCGTATATCTTTTCAGCCGCAGCGCCTGTTGTGCTTTGCTGCGGTTCTATTACATGACCTTCAGCAATGAGCTGTAACAATGATGAACAATAGTTTATTATGGCAGTTAGGAATAATAATAAAGTTGTGTGTAGCCATTAAATATTCTACAACGGATTTTAAACGCGATTTAATCCATCGTTTTTTACTAATTACTCTCAAATAGTATGGTACGCGTACGCGGTTAGTAGAAATTTCTATCTTTTATAGGATAAAAATTGAAGTTAAACATCAATGATATACATACAGGCTGTCCCAAAGTGTGTCCTTCGACAATCTGCTCCTTCCTATATCTATTGATCACTGCGTCCAAACACTCAAACGTCCTGCCGCCCATTAAGTACCGCACGCCCTTCTTCTCGATCCTGAACCTTTGGATTTGGTTGTTGATGTGGAAGAACAGGGAGTAATCGCCGGGAGAGTTATCTGAGGGCCTGGAAATTTTACTTGGGGTTTAGCAAAATGAGTTACAACATACAAATGCAAAAAAAAATATTGTAATTTTGTCAATATTCTACAATTTAAAAATCACACTTTTGATATTTCTTGAAAATTTTGTTCAATTAGATATGGTAATCTTATGCAATGTAGCTAAACTAAATATACAAGAAAGTACGTATTTAAAAGCAAATTCTCATTACATAGGTGTTCTCAACAGATAAAAATACTTATTCTATCATCTATCAAATATTTATTGAAAAGTTAAAAAAGAAACAATTATTTTCTTTAAAACGATTAGTAGAAATAGGAAAGAAACTAACCTGACCAAAAAGCTTCCAGGTCCAGCTTTGACCAGCATATCAACTGCCTCGCTCTTGGTACAATTTGGGTGGAACCAAGAGAAGACAGTATTGGGATCAATTGATGGATCCAAGTCCTCGACTAACTCCCTGAAGATCATTCCTTGCTCGCCCGTCCTATGATATAATATATAATTTATAGAAACTTACATACTACTCGAAATATTTTGTTGATTTAGAAAGTGTAGAATTCACGGAAGATTAAAATATTAAAGCACAATTTATTCATTACCTACCATTTGAAACATCACAGCATCTTTCATCGACATAATTAAATTAATTTAAACCTTCGATTTATACTTTATAAACTTGTGAATAATAATAATAAAACATCAAAGACTGTTCTTATAATAGATACAAAGTGTCCACTCTGTGTTCTTCAAGATCATTCAAGAGTCCCCTTGAGATGAGATTCTATGATAAGTAGAACATTGTCTATATTTACTGTGTAGTGTTTTTCTACCTTCTTTGACACTCTTTATTACAACTTTTCCAATTATAGTGAAAATATTGGTACATATTAAGAGATAATAAATCAATCTTAACTTATGGATATATAAACGTAAAAGTATGTTATTTGTTTCTTTGTCCCTCTTTCACATCGCAACGGAGCGATTTTACGTCATAATTTTCATGTCATGATAGAGTGGCTAAAGAAGGCAGGTAGGTGGCAGTGGCTATGAATTTTGTTATATATTTGTTATACTTTATCCCTACATAAAACTTACTTCAAATGTTGATTGCTAAATGCTAATTCGACACATTGTCATATACAGCATAATCACACTATTATTATGCGAATAGTAAATGTACGACAGTATTTTGTGTGTATAAACAGGCATTGTAACCTAACCATAACTAAATGTAGGCTGTCTCGAAACATATTTGGTAACAAAATACAATACAATTCCCGCTTATTCATACTTTATTTATAACTCTTTTAGTCTTTATTTAAAATCAGTTGCTTTCTGTGCATCGAAATATTATTTGTTACTGAATATTATTATTAAGGATACACATAAGTGGATAAATTCATAAGGGATTTATATTGCTACTGTATATTCATTTAGTGAAGCTATGTGTATAGAAATATGCAAATTCATGTGTGTACAATAAACAATTGTGATCCAAACTAATCATGAAGGTCGGCAAACACTTCACTCTCCCTTACTACCAGTAATCATAGGAACTACGCACTCATTGTTCGCAGCGGAAATTAAAATTATATAGCGATGTCAAGGTAAACAGCATAAGATAATTTACAATTTCGTGCGAATCTAATTTTTTTATGGTGTCAATGTGTACATGTTCCTTATATACGTGTTTTAAAAAAATAAAAATTATGTACTTTATAATAATTTAAATCCGAAGTAATCGAAAGTTGCATCCTTTATAAGAAAAATTCACAATCTTATCTTTATAACTGCAGTCAACTCAACGCTATTATTTATTGTAAGAATTTTCTCAGTTGTAGAGATTGCATTAGGCGTAGAATAAAGTGCAGCCCTATTTTTAAGTTACGTATGTCTTTCAGTTAGTCACCTGTGTGCAGTGACCCAAAGCCAGCCGTCGCCCATATCATTGTGGACGAAGAAAATGTCGCCCTTCTGAAACGTGAGCTCGTCCGTGTCTGGCATCTTGGTGTAGGGTAGAATGGCCACCACGCGCTGTTGAACACATGTATTATTGGAGATTACAAGAGTTATATGTATAAGCTATAATGTTTTGTTTCAAATGTTACTTTGTAAAGTCTATTGTATATCGCCATAGTTAAGTTTTGTTGTGTATTAACAATATAAACATGTATTAGTGTTACGAACATTTTAAAATGGTGTTGTTGATAAATTTTGATTTTTTTTTTTAATTATAAACCAGATTTTAACGAATCTTGATATGATAATAGGACTCCTTCTGCTAGACATAGGCTTTCCCGAAGATCGTTCGACCACTAGTCAACAAAATATTCGTACATGTCTTATTTGAATTACATAATATTAAGCTAATAAAATCAGTAGCATATTTATAAAAAATATGATTAAGTTCATCAACATTATAATATTTACGTCAATTTATAAGAGTCGTGTGCTACTTTCAATGACAAAAGTTCGCATAGCAGCAAAGAAAAAGAAAGCTCGTTTCAAAAAACAGCTCTTCAGGCAAACCTTTTTATCGTTGACAGGTTCAGGCGGAGGAACCGGCTCGACGAGACGCTCGCGTTTCAAAAGGTCCGAACAATGGCTGTAGAAACCCACAAGCTCAGCGAGGGAATCGAATTGACGGCCTCCTATGTAATAATCGCCGCATACTGCTGTTATGCTAAAAATAAATAACATCATTTAGATTTATTCATCACGAAATGTTATTTACTCAACTTAGTGTTGAAAATAACTTACCGAAAGTGGTTAATGCCAGTACGTCCTAGGTAACTGAGTACGTACGAACCCGGCTTTCGGTCGCTTTCTCGGACTGTAAAAATATTTCGTATAAGTATTTTGTGTAGATTATATCATCGACTACATTATACATACACGTATATCATATAAGAATAGATTATTTTAAGATACACCAAAATAACTTCAAGCCTTTGTTAAGGAGATTAGTATCAAGTAGGTTTGTAAGGCTTCCGAGTCAACACTTGAGACGCTTAAGGGGCCTATTCAAATTGTTTAATTTAATACAAATATACAATGTTTATTTTTATTTTAAATACAGACCTAGTGTTTCAGCATGAATCCCAGTGGAAAATATATTAGGCATTGCAGATACTATCACTCGTATAAAACAAAGTCGCTGTCGCAATCTGTCCGTCCCAGAGAATTCTTAAACCTTTAAAACCGCGCAACGGATTCTGATGCAGTTTTTTTAATAGACAAGTAGTTTTTGATAAAGGTTTTAGCAAATTATTTTGCTAAGTTGTAAACAAAGCGGGCGAAGCCGCTGGCGGAAAGCAAGTTTATATATGTCGCAGTCATGTGGTTGGATCTGCTATATTTTGATTGAATGACTAGCGCGTTCATTGAATGACGACATTTTTAATTGAATGGTTATGAGGAGCATGTTTTCTTGACATATATAAACCTAAAACAATATCTAATCTATTCACATACAAACATTAATTTTGAAATGTCTTAAAAACCGGCAAGAAGGCAGGTAGCTCCTCACATTACGTAAGTCATGCAGAAACTTTTGCATGAGAACTTTTAATGTTGCACGCGGCACATTGTCTATTGTAACACATTCTAATGTATGAACTGGAATCTTGCTTTTTGATTTTTAGTGTTTAAAGATGATTAAAAACACTTTTGGGTGTTTTTTATATCCTACTACTTAAATAATTAAAAACGTAATATAGTAAAAAAGAGCGTGTGTGCCGAGCACACGTGTCAGAAGTGAAACTTCTTTGGCAAGATTCAAAGATACCAAAATCGTCGCCTTACTCCATGACGTGACGGTATTGCCATGACGCCAATTTGAAATTTTACTCTCAACAGGCAGAAGTTTTACTTTAAAAAAAATACATAAGTACCTATTATTTTCGGAAATACATCCAGTGAATTTAATGAATATATAGAGATACATTAATTTTCTTTTATCCATGGAATCATTTACTTGACAATTATAAATTATGTGTGATTGCTTATTTACTATTTGACACAAAATTCAAATTATAACTTTCCAATAACTATAATTCTACTTCTTGCCTATCTAATTACCATAAACTTAGTGTTATTTTCTGATGCTCTATTAACTTTCTTATTAGAAATACTAACATTGACTATTTCACAACAGTCTCATAATTATATTAAGATGTATATCATAATAATATACATCTTAATACTATAGCAGCCTGTAATCCTCTTTTTTATAATTTTTGATAATGTACGCAAGTGAATAATAAATATAATGTTACTAATTAGAAACAGTTGTAAGTACTTATAATAGTATCCAAATTAGTTAATTAATTTTCCGAAGAGGTAATTACAAATGATTGTCTAATTAATTGTTAAACACAACAATCCATTAATTAACTTTTTTGTTTTGGCTTACAAGACAAGTATTTATTTTTAATTTGATTATTTATAATAGAATAAGTATTGCTATTTTACTAGAATAAGATGTTTTAGAATCATCAATTAAAATTATAATTATATGAATTATTAAGTTTTTAGAACGAATTTTCTTTTAAAACCTATATGAATTGAATTCAATGTTTTGATTATTTTCTGTTAATATGTAAGAAAAAATAAGCTGTTGGTGTAATCGATTAAAGCAAAAGCATTATAATAAGTATTTGTAACCTCATTAGATTATTATCTCTGTTGTCATGAAAATTCAACAATAAATAATGGAACAAATAATAGATAATTTACATCACCATAATTCATTTTAATACTTTGGATACAGACCTTAAATAGGTACCTAGACTATTTGATTAATGAATAGGCAATTTTTTCTTGGTACACAAGATAAACATCTAATTATTGTAATTATTCAATCACTTCTGAATTAAAATTTTTTACTAACTGTGTTATTTAGTATTAGCATTAAAGGTACAATATTTATTATCATAATTAATTTATTGTGTCAGTATCTGAAAGTTCATATTCAATTTATAAGTAATATTTTGATACATTCCAAAATGAAAATACTATAATTATTCAAAAATATAATGACTAGATATTCAGTGGATTGAAATTAGATAAATATAAATTGTACAAAGTAAACTTAACTCATGACTGTGCTAAAGTACTGAAAGACTTCACAATAAAAATTTATTTATTGATTTATTAAGGGGAAAATATTATTTCTTCAAATGTTTCTTTGAAACTAATATAAATGAAATGCTTACCTAAATAACTTCCATGCTTTCCAGTTGCCCACAATCTTTCCTCAGAAGTATATCTATCAAGCCTTCCATGGTACCACTCACTTTCTGGAGGAGCAAGAACAGCCTGTCGCTCTCCTGAGACGAAAAATACTTTCTATAAATATTTCCCAAACAAACCACAAGCAGATGGCGAATATCAAATTTACTATATTTGACGATTTTACCGTTAGTGCTCGGGCCGTCAGCTTCATCAAGCTCCAAGTCAGCCGTTAATTCTGCTATATCACCACCGCCATCCTCAGATTCAGTAGAAGGCGATCCTAACTTGTCCTTTATAGGGGGTCCGATCGGCGCCCCCATAGCTCGAATTAAATCAGCCATTTTTACACTATCAAATACACTTGTGGTAATTTACAGCACAAAATTTAAATATGACTCATACATTATTCACGAGGTTCATATATACAATAAATTATACTTTTACATGCAGAAGAAAATAAAATTTCAAATCGGTGTTCAACTATACAATTTTATAGATATATCACTGCTAGTATTTTGTGAGCTGTGGGGGATTGACAAAAACGTTCAATAATCACTTCATAATCTTGTAAATAGAATCATACGATCTAAGACGCAAAATCACTTTTTCAGTATACATCAATACGCCCGATTATTATTCACAAAAATCACAAAACAGACAGGCACAAGACAGTCAGTTTCTAAATGACATTTCAAGCTATAGATAACATAACACAATGCCAAAAACATACACAGAGCTTGAACAAAGCTAGAAATTTAGTTGAATTTGATATTTTTGGTTTTATGGCATTCAAATGCTTTACAAATATAAATTTATAAATAATAGAAAAAAGCGGTGTGTCCCTTAGACACATAAAACCTTAGCATAAAACTGAAAGAATAAAATAAATTCGATCGCTCTGGCGGGTCACGGGTGGCTGAGTTGGTCAAGCATCCGCCCCGGGTTCGAGTCCCGCCTCGTGGCGTCTTTCCAAACTATACAAGGCCAGAACGCAATGGTGTGAAACTAATCACGTATAGTTTAGAAATAACTTTTTTACAAAGTTCTTCCAATCTATACAACAGTAGTACGCAAATACTCGCGTATACTTTGTAGTGAAGTAAGTAAGAATAGCGCTCCAAAACATACAGCGCCAGTACGCATGCGGACTAATCGTGGATGTTTCGGAGAAAGCGCGGCGTCTTTCCATTGCTCGCGTTTATATTATTGTATTGCTGTTTTTAAATCTATTATTACAATGCATGTGTATGTAATGTTGCGTACTGATCGTATATTTTTTGTATCGAGGATGCTTGTGTCTTCGTTCCCGACTATACTGCACGACTTACAATTATTGACAATAGTGCTAAAATGTAAGAATCTAATAAGTCCAGAAGAAGACGGTTGCAAGGCGACGAAGCCCCGCTTCGCGGGGCTCCTATTTTTGTGTAGTTAAAAAAAACACGAACCTTACCTGACCCATAGGTAACCTTATCTGTTACTTATTTATTTTCCTAAGCTTACCTCATAATATTTTTATTCCATATTTTACTGAATCAATAATAATCAAGAAGAATAAAAGTAGATACCTAGATATATCTGTACAAGTCTTTGATTACCTATTGTTGGTCTTAGCGTGATGATATATAGCCTATAGCCTTCCTCGATAAATGAACTTTCTAACACCGAAAGAATTTTTCAAATCGGACCAGTAGTTCCCGAGATTAGCGCGTTCAAACAAACAAACAAACAAACAAACTCTTCAGCTTTATAATATTAGTATAGATTTCGCTCAAGCGTAAGTGGTGTAGTAGGTATATTTAGTTATATTATGCGTACTGATCGTGTATAGTTTGGAACGAAGAAGCAAGCATCCGCGTTACAAAGTATACACGATCAGTACGCAAAATTCATGTATATATTGTAATAACAAACTTAAAAACAGAATTACAAAGTATACACGAGCAGTTTCCTATGGTTGCGTTCTGGCTATGTATAGTTTGGAAATACGCCGCCTCGTGATCGAATTTTTTCTATTCTTTATAAATTTATAGAAATTTAGTTTTTTTTTTACTAGCTGAGCCCCCCAGTTTTCCCGTATTGCTCCGCTTGTGGCTCCGCTCCTATGATAATAATTGATATATAGCCTTCCTCGATAAATGGCCTATAGCGAACACCGAAAGAATTTTTCAAATCAGACTGGAGTAGTTCCTGAGATTAGCGCGTTCAATGTCTGTGGTTCAAACAGACAAGCTCTTCATCTATAAAATATTAGTACTTATATATTTTAATATTATTTCCTAAACCATGTACTGGTTTTATCATGGTTTTATCCAAGGTTTTATCACGTCACACGTGCAATATATTTGAATGAAAACTAGAAAAAGAAAAATTACCATCGAATAATGTTTTCTTTTTGGAGTCCAGACACAGATAGAAGGCGTCGCGGCAGGCCGAAGAAAAGATGGCGGGATGAACTGGACCAATTTAATAGAGACTGGTCTATAATAGCACAAGATCGTGATTCATGGAAGCGCTTTGGGGAGGCCTTTGCCCAGCATTGGGACACAACAGGCTAATACAATACAATACAGCAATTTTGTTGATTGTGTTTAGTATGGGAGAAAATATCTGAGCGAAGGCAAAATATTATTTTTGAATTTATCTAAACTTCTTAATTTTATCACCAATCATTTTTATGAGATAAATAAACTATCACTAAAAATAAAAATAAATGGCCATATTTAGCAACATATTATACTGCCTTCAAAGAATAAAAAAGTCAAGTCGAAGTCGGTAACACAATGTATTAAAATATGTTTTAGTTGGTTTGGGCTCCACTCCAACTTTAAGTTGATTTTATTTTTTAGCTCATGAACATTTTTTTTTTATTTACAAAATTACTATTATTTTGAATTTCGACAAAAATTAAAATTTTATAAATGAACGCGCATCATAAATTAGTATTGCTATATGCAATAAATACCATAGACAACAGCTCTACCGCTTCTATAAAAACTGAAATCTCCTTTCGCTTCCGTTATTTTTCGCTGCGCATTGTTGTGAATTTGTGTCGTAGAAAGTATTTGGATTACCTACTTTTAGAATAGATTGAATTATTTCTTCATATTTCGTAATAAGTTAAATTGATATATTTTTAAGTGACAAAATCTAATCATTCTTTTGGGCAATTATAACTGGTGAGTTTTCTTAATTAGATTAATGCAATTCATTGTTGCGTCAGAATTCAAATATTGATCCATCATCGAAACAAAGGGCGACGCCATTTTGTGTACAGCTTCTTTGTTCTAGAATCTAGATTTAAATTTTGCGTCACTTACAGGAACATTACAACAAAACCAATAACTTCTTTGTCCTGAAACACAACTTATCTTTGTTACAGAAATTAAAATGCAGATTTTTGTGAAAACTCTTACGGGTAAAACTATTACCTTGGAAGTAGAGCCGTCAGACACCATCGAAAATGTAAAAGCCAAAATTCAAGACAAAGAGGGCATTCCTCCCGACCAGCAGAGGCTTATTTTTGCTGGAAAGCAATTGGAAGATGGAAGAACCCTCTCCGATTATAACATTCAAAAAGAGTCTACCCTTCACTTAGTTTTACGCCTTCGAGGTGGTATGCAAATTTTCGTCAAAACACTCACGGGTAAAACAATCACTCTTGAAGTCGAGCCTTCTGACACAATCGAAAACGTAAAAGCCAAAATTCAAGATAAGGAAGGAATCCCTCCTGATCAACAGCGTCTTATTTTTGCGGGCAAACAATTGGAAGATGGTCGCACACTCTCTGACTACAATATTCAAAAGGAATCAACATTGCATTTGGTGTTAAGATTACGTGGTGGAATGCAAATCTTTGTGAAGACCTTGACTGGGAAGACCATTACTTTAGAAGTAGAGCCCTCTGACACAATTGAAAACGTCAAAGCCAAAATTCAGGACAAAGAAGGAATCCCTCCTGATCAACAGCGTCTTAT
>CAJQZM010040413.1:0-15177 GCA_907164665.1 Colias nastes | reverse complement strand
CTTAAACAAAACCTGAATCTATTATCTTTACTTCTATAAACATAAACTCTTTGACACCTACGCTATCTCAAACTCTATTTGTGAATCCTTAAATATAAATTTAGCCTACTCGGTCGGTTTCTTTAAATAAAACATGTTTAAATATATTTTATTAAGCGTATTTCGTGCTATTATAGAACTTCAAAATTTTACATGTCGTCCCTATATACACATAAGAAATTGCGTTGTCACTGTTGGTCTTTTACGAAGGTTTACCTCCCTCATCCCGTCGGGCCATCGCCCACCTCTAACCAAGTCAAAGGCATAAATATATAACAAGGAATTGAAATGGATATTATTATTTCGTCTGCTCAGATATAACCCTCAAAGAAGCTTATAAATAAGCTAAAAAATAAAAATATACCCGCCTTATTTTTTCCAGACGTCATCGCTTTGTATATAGAAATAAATTGTGTAATTTTCCTCAATGGTATTTTTTTCTTACATTTCAGTCTTCAACAGGTGTGAAATTTATTTTTGTGTCAAATATCTTAATATAGCCTATTCAGAAAATTGAAAACATTTTAATTTGAAAAATTGTACAAATTATAATTTACGGATACTAATGTGTTAATAAATACAATCTCAAAAATTTAAAAAATAATCTACCTACACAATTTATAAAAAAAATATATATTTATAGTACCACATTAATAAGTTCAATGGCGTGCCATGACTGAGGCCTATGTCCAGCAGTGGACAAACATAGGCTGATAATGATGATGATGATGATTCATAAGTTCATAACATCAAAACCTTAAATACTTATCAATTGACTATAGAAATCGTAAAAGCAGATTTATATCATAGTTATTGGCGAATATATCAAAGCTTTTTTTTTCAGATGATATTATGGGCGTGTGATGTTTCCCAAAGATGTTAAACAGTAGCGCGTAGGCGTGACGCCAAGATGTGGCGCCCGCCGGTCTGTCGACGTCGTGTAGCCATGAACCAGCCAGCCAAATAGGTTAAGAGACTGGTCAATCACTTTTATGTTCACCGCATTTTTAATGACAGTCATCAAACGAACCAACCTACCGCACAGCGCACTACAGCTTTTCTGCCGCACTAGAGCTAAGTTTATCTTTGAGAAAATAAAAATTAAAAAGCCCATTCACGATTCTGGCTAAAAACTTCGTTAGCTGAATAGTAAAACATTCATTACGTCATGAAGGAACTTTTTAATAGTATTGGCCATGTATATAATAAAACGGTACTGTACAAATTACAAACGAACGAACATGAATAGTGGAACTTATGAATAATGGGGACAAAGAGCTTTTCAAACGCCGCCTATATTTGGTGAATGTTTAATAATCTAGCGACTTTTGTCGATTAAGGTTTATAGTTCTATTTAACTATGAGCATAAATATTGGATTCATATGAATGTATTAATTGGAAATAATTTTTACAGCTATATAATCTAAACCCGAAAAATTAGTTTGTGGCGTTTTTCATGTACTTTTTTTCTAGGTCCTGAATGTTCACACTTTTCACACACACTTAAAGTATGTGTTTATTTTTTATTTCGAATGCCAATGAATATCCCGACCCAGCTATTATCAAAACGATGATATCCCATCAATGTGGTGTGCTTTAAATTAAAAAAAATAGAGAATAGAGTTTCCTTTTAAAACAAATACTAAATAATAATGATTTTCAAGCACGTAATACCTACCTACTTGGTTTCAAGAAGATATATCTCGCGTTATATTACATCATGAATAATCAGTGGTTTTTCCTCTAACTTTTTATATGCCTCCCACACTCACTAACTAGGCTCTAGTTACCAAACTCCTACTGTCCCCGTAATAAATTTCTTGTTGAAACGCGACGTTGGATGGCGTATACGTATTATGTAGGTATTCGTTATAAATTTTTAGTATTATTAGCAACATATAAATACATTTTACATCTGAATAGACAAGACATTACAAGATGATGAACTGATGAAAAATGTTGATGGAAAAGGAAAATCTAATGGATAAAATAAAAATTTACATTTGATATTCCTAACATATTCACAATGTTCACTGAATGTTAGATAATACCGAAGCTCATTCAGGCTGGACTTTTGCAAAATGTATTAACACTCCGATTGAATGAGCATAATATAAGGGATATTCAATATTCATTGACCAATTTAATAAGTGGAAGTGCCGTATCGCGAATGTAATAGTCATATTTTTCATATTTTGTAGAGTGACAGAGTAGATGCATTTTTATTTTACAGCTGTCACTAATCGATATTTTCGTGGTAGGTAGTTTAGCAGAATCCCTCCTCACTTGGGATCGGAAATTGCCATATAATAAAGAGAAGAAGAAAAAGAAGTAGTGGTAGATTGGGCAATCTCAACTATTATCATCATAGGCCTATTTATCTTTATCACAGAGCCCTGTCTAGAACATTGTTAATTGTAATAAACATTATATATACGTTATATATGGTTAAGTTTATCCGGGATTAGGACATACATATTTTAACATAATAAACCTAATCGTAATAAAATCTCAGAATAAAATCCCTTGTGAAGCGTGGCTTTCATATTAATGTCACGGTCAGATAAATTTTATATATAAGTATGTTAATTTGTCTTATTAACAGAAAGTATCCGACAAATTTACAAAAATCTTTTACCTACGTCAATTCTGAAGTAGGCTTTCACAATTTAACCGTGCTATAAATTGAAATCTTATGCCCGAACACTAAATAGTAAATATAGAAAAGCAGAAGATTACGCTGAATGTGAAAAATATAACCGTTAAATAAAATGAGGTCACAACCCTCTGACCCGCCGCGTTAGATAAAACATCGGGTAATAAAGCTGTAAGTGCATAAAAACATTACATTAGTGTCCTTTTATCCGCACTGCTTTCCCAAATTACATGGGATTTATATTAATTATATACATAGCTACATAAAAACTGATAAACGTCTGATTCTAGATTTATAATCGGCCATGAACTAAGGCTGTAAAACATTTAATTGTAATCATTTTTTGTCATTGTTTTACAAGTAAACAAACCAAAATGATAATAAAGCATCGTACTATCTTATCGTACATTAAATAAGTCTGTGTTAGCGAATTATTTAACGTTCTTTATACTTATTAATAATTCTTCTATTATCGCAAGCAAGATACGATACAATCCCTCTGTTGTCCTTTCATGTGAAGCCTGAGCGTCCGTCTGTCAAGGGCTCAACTCTCAAGGCCCTTTTTCAGTAACGTCTCAAGACATTAAGTTGAAATCAATATCTTATAACTTCACTTAGGGCTTAATAATGCTTAAGCTATTTTTAATATCCTATATTTATCACTCCCAGTGTGTTTTTGGTGTAACTGGATCCATTCTTTTATCTGGCTTTAAATTTTAGTCATGGCGACATAGACTTCGCAATCATATAAACGTCTAAGTTTTTAAAACGACTTCTGAGAATTCAGGCTATGCATTAAATATTTATACACCATTTAAGAATGTAAGTTGGGTACCTTTGAGAGGCATACTTTTAGCAAGTACACATTAAAGCTTTTAGGCTTTTAAACAATATAGTTTCTCATTATAATAGCTACTTTAGGCGAAATTCTATAGTTTTATGTTTTATAAAAACGGGTCTCTGAAGTTGTTACGTTGTATGCGATCTAAGGTTAGGAGCGTATAAGAACTTTATGTGTCACATGTTTTAAAAATATTATAAAGGATTTATGTACTAATAAATCTTTTTTTTTTTCATATCGATAAACGTTATTGATCAATTTAGATTATTTTTAATTCGTCTGAATTAGCAGCAACGTCACAATGGCGCTGAGTCGGTCCTATTCTTAGGTGGATCGCATACCGCATAGATGTATTTTATGTAGAAAAATGTAAGTATAAATGGATTAAATTTGAGTGACCAACTTAATACAAAACGAAACCAATGAATCGTCAGATTAAGGTCCATTATCGTGAAAAAAACAATAAACAAATTTTACGTTCCTTTAAAGTTTACTAAAAGAAGCCGTTAAAGTCGTATAACGTATTCAAGCGGTTCACAAAGGGTATTAAAGGCCGAGTGTTTACAGTGCAAACATATGGTCGTTATAACAAGGCGGGATTTAAAACGACGGATGCAAGTAAAGCGCTAATTGAAGGGCCTGCGAGGGAGCACTATAAATAGACGGACCCCCGCGTGGTTCGCGTCTTTATTCCTATTGCACTTTTTATATATTTATTTATGCATTGATTTGTGAATAGCTGTCTGCTGTCAAGGGCTATTTTAATAAAATTGTAATTTGAAATATCTGCATTTTTATTTATTTTAATAGTGTTAAATATTGTAATGGTGATCAGTAGAATAAGTCAATATTGAGCTATCCCACACAAGTAAGGTAGCTTTATATTTTTATTACAACTATTTTTAAAAAGTAACCTTGGTCAGTCTCTGGACATCCAAACTATCTCCGGCCACAAAAACCGCTTCTTTGCAAAATGAAGGAAGGAACAACAAACACATTTGCATACATATTTAATATATTATATAAATTGTTTGCACATAAACATATAACAAACACAACATTTATTGTCTATATATTTTTCCAAACATGACTTTTAAATATCCTTTCACATTACAAATTATTTATCTTTTTAATGTACTGCCAATGTAATCATAATAACGAGGAAGTTAACAAAATTATGGGTCAAACGCAATATGCATATTATGTTTGACAGCTCACAGCTCAATTGTATTTACACACAGCCTTATGTATGTTCACCCGCTCGAGGTTTTAAGTTTGATAGCGCTCCTGCGCTCATTAAGCACTATACCAAGTAGGTAAAAACAAATGATTATAACAAAATATGCCCTCTTAGAATTGCTAGACAAGGGGCAGTGATAGTATAGATAACCTTTTTATCCTATTTCAGTGATTGCATCAATTAATTATGATAAAATTATTATTTATTATAGACTATTTAAGTTGCACTGCTCACACACTCAAGCTCTATAATTCCATTTCAAATATTAAAACGTTTTTTAATTAATTAATGTACTTAATATTTGTTTGAAAATAAAAAGCTCCGTGTATTTATAATAAAGTACATCAATGAAAAAAATTTGGACAATAGTAAATAAAAGGAACTATTTAACTTTTAGAGATACACCAATGTTTACTTAACAAAGTACTCATGAAAAGCTTATCGAACAAATGTACACTGTAATAAGGATAAAAGCCAAAAAACATGCCTCGATATTGAGTTAAAAACATTCTAATAAATAAATATGATCCTTATGCCTAAACAGATAAGGTTCATTCATGATGAAAATTAGGCAATTATATTTATCACTTCAGTTATTAGACTCAATTAGGAACTCTGCTTTGAAATAAAACACTCATTCATCCGCAATATCACACAGCGGGAAGTAAAGGCCAGTGATTTCTGTATTATCATGTCAATGATATGTCATCGAACAACATTATAAACTCAAATATACAGTACTCCAAAATTAATAATGCGCATGCAGATCTTCGCTAATTATCGTATTTCTAGAAACACCCGAATCACCCCGAATCATTGAATCGTAAGTGCCATAAACAATGCACTTGCATCTTGCACCTTGTTCTAAAGAAATAGGAGTCAATTCAGAGTCATACACAATCGAAAACAATTCGTGCGATAGGTGACGGTAGCCTGTCAGTCAAAAAATTCAAAAATCCGTCAGTCGTCTTTATATGTTGGTGGTGACCGCACGTATTATCTCTGTATGGAATTATATAGAGCTGCTGTTACATACCCTTCTTAGTTTTGTATCAAAGTTGAATTTTCCGGTATAATGATTATTTACAAAGGTAGCAGATAGCAGTGGGGAAAGTGAAAATTAATAAGAGCATAATGAAAGTTCTGATCATTCTACGATATCAGAAATAGAGATAATCCCTGATTCTGTAAATCCTTTGGACTGAGATTTTAATGATTAGATTTCACAATTTAAATGTAAACCAGTGTTTGAAAATCATTTTTTTAAATATAAACTTTGTCTTATTTTAACCTTCCATACATCCACCATTACGCCAGCTTCAGTAAGACACTTTAATAGTAATTCTAAGTATAGAATTTTCCAAGTAAATCAATACAACAAATATATATTCGCAATCGTGTGGCTTATCCTCGCTATTAACTTACATTGAATTATCGAAACAAATTTCGTTACTTATCTCTTTTACCATAAAATCACAATAAAACTCATAATTCTAATAAACTATGCATGAAGAAAATACATTTAACCACTCTATATACATATCGTCTTCGGAGGCTCGGGGAATATGACAGTTGCCGAACAGTCACGAATTTTTCTATGCGCATTATCAGTTTGGGAGTACTGTACATATTAGTAATATATATGTATGTATTATAAGAGCTAGCGCGCACGAGCAACTTTGTCTCCGCAACTATTTTGTCTCTCCCATCAATTTGTATGGGGAGTTGCGTCGCTACGTGCGCGCACTTTCATACTAGCCCATGGGTGGGAGAGACAAAATAGTTGCGGAGACAAAATAGTTGCGGAGACAAAGTTGCTCGTGCGCGCTGGTTCTAATACTACAGTAATTACTCAAATGAATGAAGAAGTGCTTAAAAACACTACATAAGCAAGTGTAATGTCTATTTCAATTTTAAATAAATAAAAAATGGTATAAATTTTATTGAATTTTTAATGCTAATTTTCCCGGAATTACTTACATTAAAATTTATAAGGTACATCAGGTGTAGTTTGTTTTATCAAACGGGATCTTATTCAGAATTATTTTCTTTACTCGTATGGTTGAAGAAAATTTGAATGTAATTAATTTAATAATGTAAAAAAACAAGGCAACAGTAGCAAGCAGACAAAAAATATTGTAACTTACCGAAGTTATGCGACGGATTAACATACACACATATATATATCAATGAATTGTAACTAAAACCCGGCTTGTAACCTTTTTAATTTATATAAGACACAAAATTAACTAACAGTAATTTCTTTTTATCGTTACAAGTCACAATCAGCAGTACACAACAGTGTTGCCACATGCCAAATCGATAAATCTGGATATAGTAGTCTAAAAATCTGTATAAAATCTGTATGAAATCAAACCGTAAGCTGTTTAAAATCTGAATGGTATGTTTGTTAAAGAAAACATTGGATTGTACTTAAAACTTTATTGATTAAAAAAATACATACTTTTATTCATTTTATTAATCAATTTCTTGTGAACATTGAGCTTAAAACATGGCTCGTTATTCAATAATTGTTTTGTCAAAATTAGCCCCTCCATCGTTTCGGTGCCTAAATGGTTCCTGGTTTTTGTTTTAATTAAATTAATAGATGAAAAAATCCTTTCAAGTAATCAGAAAACGTAGTCGACTCGTAATCATCGTAATGAACGAATGATTGATTTGCAAACATTAAAAAGAAACAAATACATTCATTCGTTAACAAAATACATGTTTCGGGAAATCCCCAGAAGAATATACAATTATTGTTTGTTTGTTCCGAGGGAAATCCCCGATGTACGCCATGAATGTTGCCGGATTTAAACAACTGTATAAAAATAATATACTTAGATAATGGATTATTTTATCATAGTAGTGTCCTTATCCAAAAAAGGTTTTAACAAATGTATAAAATTTACTTTGCTTATCAATTATTTTATCATAGTTAGTGTCCTTTACCTAAAATCTGTATAAAAGTAAAGCCAAATCTGTAATCTGTATAGTGGTCTTAAAATCTGTATAGATACAGATAAATCTGTATATATGGCAACACTGGTACACAAATTACAACGGGCGAGGGCAACGCACGCAACAACAAATGTCAAGTTCATATGTCATCTGTCAGCTGTCACTGTCAAACATCAGTTTGCAAAAAAAAATTGCCATATCAAAATAACACAACAGATTACAGAATAAACATCCTATACCGTATCGTATCTAGTTTTATGAGTTAATGAGTTAATAACAAGCTTATTATTATTAGGTATGCATTTTTATGGCACAAATGTTTAGTTTTAGTCCCAGTTCGTATTTGAACTTTAAACTGAACATCGGCAATAGTAAATCTAAAGGCATATTACACTAATAAAGGCTATTTATGCAATGTTTAAGATAGATAATAATATAATCGTATCGTTTTAATCCAAATATTAGTACGATTAAACTAACGAAATGAATTACGATGATTTATAAGAGTTCATATCATTCATTAAAAGATAAACCTTGTATATAACTAACACGTACAGGCTTAGAGTATATATTACTAGCGGTCCGCCCCGGCTTCGCCCGTGGTACATATGAAAAATAGATGTTGGCCGATTCTCAGACTTACCCGATACGCACAGAAAATTTCATGAGAATCGGTCCACCCGTTTCGGAGGAGTATGCAGACTAACATTGTGACACGAGAATTTTATATATATTAAGATATTAATTATTACAGTAGTAGTAGGTAGTATATTTACTCTAAGCGTACTCTAGTAGCCTTACTGGCTAGTTACTAGCTAATAGAAAATATGTTTAAATATGAATTGCTTACAAAAAAGTTAAACTCCTCTCTTTCATTAATTTGAACCGATTTTTATTGTGAATGTTTAAATTTTAAATCTATGTTTAGAGATCTAAATAATTAATTTTCTGTTTTTAATTAACTGTCATTTTTACAATGTACCTATCTCTTTCCTTCATTACGTACGTCAACTACGTCATTCAGGTTCGATGTGTGGTTTCCGCAGAACTACCTATTCTTGATCGTACAAACAGCTTACAATAAAATTAATTCATAATGATAGAGATTTATAAAAATTATGTTTCATTATAATGTAGTGATGATAGTGGTGTGTTGTTACGTGGTGCAAACTTAATAAAGGAATTATAATTATATTAGCTCATAATGAACTGTCATCAAGTACTCAGTGGTGCCTGTAATTCAGGAGATCAATGTTTTGCTGTTGGTTCTGTTGAAGGAATACCTTTTACAGTAAGTGTGTTCGACGAATTATTCATTTAGATGGGGCGGATTCGCTAAGTACTCCCTTTGACATTCTAAATATGATGTCTATAAGAGGAAAATATTGCATATTTCTGAATAGATAACAGTAGCAAAATGAGATGTTTGTTTAACTTACTCTTAATACAAATGTTAAGTAAAAATTTCCATAATTTCAATACAATACACCTTCAAGCAAGCTCAAATTTGCAATGGTTGGATATTTAAATGACAATATTGTTGTTAGTTGTACAAGACATTGTTTACTTTGGAATGATGAACATAGATACTATGGCTAGATGCAAGGATAGTTGCTTAGATTATGTCATCAATTATGTATTAGAATCCTATATATTAAAATATATGAGTTAAGAAGAAAAAAATTTCAATTATCCTTAACAATTGAGTTGTAATAGTTAATTTATGAGTATATTTTTAGGCATATGCAGCAGGATGTAATATAGTAATACTTGCATCAAATTTTGAACGTGTGCAAATAATACCTGGTGCCATACATGGGTATATACGTATCAGCTCTTTGGACTGTAGCACTGATACTGGTAAAATAGCAGCGGCGTATGGAGCAGAAGTGTGTATATTTGAACCTACACCGTTGATACACACTGCGTCTACCACTCATGTAAGTACATTTAACATTTTTATTTTAAGTGTATTTTTATAAAAGTTAGTGTTATAAATGATGTATTTTCAATTTTGCATATATATTTCTTAAATTTTTGATATTATTATACATTATACCTTTATAATACACCTATATTATGTTATAACTAACTTGCTTGCAGCTTCGCCCATGTGTTGCCCAATTCCAAAATAAATTTTCAGGGTATAATCTTTAATCCCCATGGGAGTAGAATTAATCAAAATCCTTAGCAGATGCCTACATCATAGTGGGTATCTGCATGCCAAATTTCAACCTAATCAATACAGTAGTTTAGTCTGTTTGTTAATAGATCAATCGGTAACCTTTGCATTTTGTATATTCAGAAATATAAACCGAAATTTGGAATATTATTTTTTGGATGTAAAAACGAAATTATAGTAAAAACTTATGATAAGATATGAGATGGAACCTATCTTTGTTTACCTTCTTATCTGACACCTATTGATTTAGTAGTCCAGATATAGACTGATGAATACTTAACATAGTCTTAAAGATTAATAAAAATATAAATCTTATCAACACTGTACCTCTAATGTTATGCTATGTTATTTTTCATTGCATTATGATATTTTTCCTAAAAAAGACTCAAGTTGAAATGTATGTGAAATGATTATATAAATTATTCATTCATTCATACTCATTATAAATGTGTGCATGTATAATTGATGTAGTAATAGTATACAACTACCAATGTTTGAATAAAATGTATGTCAAATTGATAATTTAACACTTTTAAGAATAAACTGA
Source organism: Colias nastes (assembly GCA_907164665.1). Lineage (NCBI taxonomy): Eukaryota > Metazoa > Arthropoda > Insecta > Lepidoptera > Pieridae > Colias > Colias nastes. Next base: position 4,707 of record CAJQZM010040413.1, on the reverse strand, counting down.
ATATAGTAGATATGATTATAATATGTAATTAATTATACTTAAAATGTAATTTATAAGTGTTTTTTAATCAAACGAAAAGTAAAAAGAAAAAAAGGAGACACATTTGGAATGAATAGAGTAGAGAGAAAAGAACCTTCAAACATTTTTAAGCAACACATTAGTTAACTGTTAAATAACAAATTATATTATTTATTGAGGAATTGGTTTTAAGATGTTTATTTTGAATTGAATACATTATATAATAAATATGATATACAATGTTTCAACTCTGTATTGATATCACAGGTAGATGTAGTAAAGAAAAATATATACACAATATATGAATGATCCCATTAGGCCGAATTAGCGCCATGGATTGCGGTCGAGCGTCACCTTGACGTAAAATACTCTTAAATGTTTATTTTCTGTTCAATTACATGTTCTGCGTATACGGTGTCTAAAATATCTGTAAATAAATGAGGAAATGGGGTTAATGATTAAAATGTCCAGACAAATGCATGGTATCCTACACTATGTTTATATTTATAATCTATACTAATATTATAAAGCTGAAGAGTTTGTTTGTTTGTTTGTTTGTTTGTTTGTTTGTTTGTTTGAACGCGCTAATCTCGGGAACTACTGGTCCGATTTGAAAAATTCTTTCGGTGTTAGATAGCCCATTTATCGAGGAAGGTTATAGGCTATATATTATCACGCTACGACCTACAGGGGTGGAGCTACGGGGGTGAAACCGCGCGGAGCAGCTAGTGATACATGTATATTTATATATAGGTTCTAATTCGTATTTAATTATACTGATTAAATAAATACACGATCATTTCATCATCGGTTGTTTAATTCTCTGTTAGAAAATGTACAAATTATGCACACGAATCATTATAGGATGACGTTACTATACTTCCGAATCATTAAATACGACACGAAAAATTATTAAGAAATACAGTAATTATATTCCGAACAGTTTTGCAATTACACAACGAATAAGAAACTGCTGAAAATAACTTTAACAGATACAATATTTACGCAGTGCGGTTTTTACTAGTTATAATCAATCCAATCATGTAACAAATGAACATTTAGCACCTTGTCGTAATAAAAAATAAGTCTGTTGTCTTGTATTATGAATAAATTAATTGACAAAAAGAAACGTAAGATAATATTCTTCCTGTCTATCGTTATCTCGCAATTATTGGTACCTACCTAAAGTTTCAGATGTTTTTATTTGAATAAAAAAAAAACGAGAAGTTGTTTATATTGCGTAATATTTTTTCGAATCCTAATTGTTTACTGTATGAGATCATAAGTTGAATTAGCGATCATTTATGGATGGCAATTTATGCCCTCGAATCCTAAAAAGGACAGACAGAGCGTGTGTGTCCCAATTATCAAGTTCTCATAATTGGAACAAAAGCACGAGACGATCCACCTAATTTTGTTTTTTGCTCCTTGACCAAGATTCCACTTAAATATCTCAAAACTGATGTCGTGAGTTAATTCGTCAAACGAATATTATGTTAAGATGATGTTAAGGATTTCTAAACGGGTTTGCTTGAATCAATTTGTTCAGTACGCGTCGGTCACATGACTTACAATTGTATATTAAATTGCTCTTCATAATAATGCAACAGCGCTAACTTGCTAACTTACGTCACACCTCTATTACAAAAATCCACGTCCTAATACAAAACTATCGGTTTCGTATGTTACATTTTAATTTAACCAGTTTTTTATGTTGACGGATATGTGTCAGTATGTGTAATCGCATTAAAATTAATAACTAAATGTGATTGTATTGGTTTGTATTGTACACCTACAGCATTTCATGGGTAGATAGTTACTAATTAGATTCTAATGTCGTAAGTAACTACTTCTTACGCAGTTCATCACACAGATATTTTAATCCGTTTGTGAGGCCTTCCATAATGATAATATTCATTAACGGATATATATTGTTTGATTGCATAACGAGACATCGTTGTGTATTTCTTTTAACTCACAGCGAATTTATTTCATGTTATAAACTAGTAACGTAGTTTAACGATATACCGAGTTATAACGTATGACAAAAGTTTTATCTGTCTAGGAAGGTATTTTTAAAGCGAGGGTTTTCATTAGTTTTAATAAACAATTCGTCTTAATTTTAGGACTTGGAATACAGATGGGTGCAAACAGGCAAATTAGTAGCGGATGGTCCCATAACAGCATTATCTTGGAATCTAGAGGGAACGAGATTACTGACTGGAGGTAGAATATTACAACTGTGGCACCAAGCATCACTGTACCAAGATGACAGTCAGCGTGAGTGGTGTTTTAGTTTTTATCTTTCTTTCTTTTTATACCTAGTTATGCCAACTATGTATAAAAGGTAATACGTGTAAAATGGAATTATCGGATTTAAATTGTCGCAATCTATCATCTAAATTCTAAAGTCTTAACTATTGCAATGATTGGTTCTCTTTCTTATATTATAAAATAAATCAAATATTATGCTTACTTAAAAAAATAAAATAATTTGGTATATTATATAGCGTGACTAGGTATAACGGCATTCGTTTTTCTAAATACCTCAGTGTTAATCACTGGAACACAAATTAACGCGTTTTAATTACAAATACTTGTTATTTGCATGAAAATCTGATAAATTTTAGAAAGAATTCTATTTACTATTCGGTAAACATCTACAATTAGCTTGAATTTAGAAATCTACACTAAAATAGTTGTACAGACTCACAATAAATTTAATTGGTTATATTAGTCAAATTTAACAATTAAAAACACAGTTTCAATACGCACGTTTCAGACTGATTTAGTTTATTGCGTTTTATAAATACCACAGTCGTCATTATGATATAAATCTTGAAATTGTGCTCAATGCATACTGGAACTGTTTCGTTTAAGACCATTTCGGTACGAACCGAGCTCCCTGGCAGGTTTCCAGTACCTTCTCTTGTTACAGTTTTATTGATTCTTTTATTTTAGGTCAGATTAATTTTTTTCCATAAAAGTTGTTGGGCATTTGGAAATATTAACGCTGCACTCGTGTTTCGTCTAAGAGATTAAATATGTACAAAACCTATCTAACTGGTTAGTTAATGTAATAAAAAAAAGATACAAACAACCAATGATTTTTCTTCGAAATTATTCACTACATACCTAAATCACAAATGTTTACACATAAAAGAGCAAAACAATATATTTAAATACATATTTTACAATTATTATGCTAAAGGATACCTACATCTTAATAATCCTATTCAGTATTTGTGGTGTAAGATTTATAAAAACGTAAACCGATTTTCTTCTGTTGTTTAATTTTAAAATAACGTATGATTTAAACATTAATTTATTTTACAGCAAGCTCCGGCGTCACATTCCAAATCGGCGGTGACAAAGACGACAAACCGAAACAGCCTGAAGAGGAAGAGCCTGTAAGTTCAATTGATCTAAATTCTAGATTGCCAACTAGCGAGATAAGATAAACAGAATCATGAGCGCTCTACCTATCCTGATATCATTGTTTGACCATACGTGTGTAGTGTACGTGTGTAGTGTCTTTGCTTTATCACGAGTTTGCTTAGCGTTTGATTATTGTTGTTAATCACGTGACCTTTTAAAGATAGAAAACTGGACTGTTCCATGTTAGGGATGTTTTTCGGCGTCTCATTTAAAATTATAATCATTTAATTTTAGATCATAATCACTCGAGATTTTTATCTACTTAATAACTAGAAACTTGTGTTGACCTTAACAGTTAACTCGAGTGTGATGATATAATAGATAAAATGCATTAGACCACAGTTGATAGATTTCGAGTTCGTCTATAAATATTTTTGTATGCATTTATAAGTTACACACTTAACACTATTTTTTATTAACTGCCATAAAAATGAATATAAATAGAAACATTAAAAAGTAATTGTTTCGGTATTAAGCATCTACATAGTTAATCTTATTTGCTTCAAATTGTATTGTTGAAGAAATTGAAAAAACTTACTCGGAAATAAATACTTAAGAGTTAAAACAAAGTAACATTTTCGCATAGCGTAATATGTATTCTTATTTGAATTACACACAAAGTAATAAGAGTTCTTCTATTATACTACATCATACTAACTGAGTACTCATAGTTTTGTAAACTGAACTTCGTTCGAATTATTCCATTAACAGTACATACAGAATGTTCAGATTAATTTTGGTGTAATGTGATAGATGGAGCTTATAGTTTTTCAGACGCACAGCTTAAAAAAATATATTTATTTTTCCTTTAAGTATATCGCGTAGCTCGCACGTAGGTACTACGCCGCTAATGCGGTCATTGTGTCTATGAAACCATAATCTTACCTTAAACCTAAGCGTTCAGCGGATGACAAAGGTCGGCGCGTTGTCATGTAACAATGTGTACAAATAGAGGTTTTAAAATGTATATTGTATATATTTAATTTATTATTCAGGGTTGGTTATGTGTATGGCAATGTCACACGGCCACGCCGGCGCACCACCTCGCCTTCAGCCCGGATGGTGTGCTGTTCGCTACATCTGGCATCAATGATAGACTCGTCAAGATTTGGTATCAAAATAAAGGTAATTTATTTATTTAAGGTCGTTATGCTTCATCCATCATATCTTGAATTCAACTTGACTCTAGATTATTTGTTTCGCTAAAAAGGCTTTTACGAAACTGTAAACTATCACTTTCGGTTTCGTAAA
>CAJQZM010040412.1:12337-23708 GCA_907164665.1 Colias nastes | reverse complement strand
AACATAATGTCGATATTGAATTGATATGAAATGCATGGGTTTACGGGCCATGCTATGGTTTATATTCCTTGAGTCAGTAGCTCGATGATACAGTCTCGGTACTACCATCGACCGCGCAAGGTGTGCGCACTGAGTCATTATTTAATATTATTTCACATATCTACCTAATTATAATTAATTATGGAGAGTTATTTAAATTCTCCGACAGCAGCGGTGGGATCGGCACTTATTACCCCCGATTCCAATAAGAATACTACGTTAAACGATGCAAATCTGCAAGTGAGTGAAACGAGTGATAGTGTTAGTGAAGTTCAAGAAGAAATAGATAGTGTTAATGAGGTTCGAGAAGCACCAGAGTTTCCACCAATAAATCGTGAGAATGTTAACATAGCAACAACATCATGTGTTGTGTGTGGGTTTTCCCAATAAAGCATCATGTCGTGCGCATCCCTGTTAAAAGAAATGGCAGATACACTTCCCGAAACGAAATATGTATTTTGTTTCCGAGTCTAACGCATAAGTAAGGAAGACCCACTACGAGGCCAGCCTTCATCTACCTGTGTGGACATTATTTTTAACGTGAAAAGAAGCTAAGAAGCGAGAGGAAATACCTTTTCGAGATATGGTATGGTAAAAAAGTGATCGAGTTTCAACATACATCGAGTGCTCCACTACAAAGTTGGCGCTAATCGACCGGCTGAGAACGGGCTGGAACTATGCGAATATAGTAAATTCGTGGTAGAAGGTATTGCAGATGACCAGGTATGATCTGATTTATTATGATACACGCCGTTTGATTTTGTGGGTCTTGATAGACATTTTGGCACAAATCATTTAAAGCGTCGCATGTTGCAAATTGTTTGCTATAACTGTGTGTTCACATGTCATTACAAACGTGACTGTAAATCTCGCCCATGAAACAAAATCAGTTAGTTTAATCGATAAGAATAACAAAGGTCCGCTCAATATTTAAGAAATAGTACAACAACGCATTTATTGTCATAAATTTGGTCACATAGAAGAGGTTTGTTTTTCTAAGCAACGGGCGGCACGCCCTTAAAGAAACAATACCCTTATTAAGGTGTGTTTACAGCACGATACCCCGCTTACAGTCACAGACGTTGCCGGCGTTAAGTTCAAGTGCCTTATTGACAGCAGGTCCGATTGTTTTTTTTTTTTTTTTCCTTTGTAAAAGGATAGCCGATAGCATGACCGGGCCTCTAGAATTTGTATACACTCGCGTAACAAGAACTGGCACTGTATCAACCTATTCATTCGCCCGTACAACATTACCCATAACTGTTAATGATGTAAATATGAGCTTTGGTTATTGTAGACTCTCGAGTACTTCCTGGGATGGAGTAACAGGTCGAGATGTTTTTACTAGAGCCGGACGTAGTTTGATTATGGATAACAATGGGCTCAAATTATTCGTGAATTTAAAATAAACAATATTTGTTATTGCGGACAATAATTTTGAATCTATAGACACGGATTTAAATGATTTTAATGATGTTCATCGTGTGAGATCCATTATTGAAAGTAAAGCACAAATTTTGTGAAATGGGAATAAGACTTGTGAATACAACCCTATCACAATCTACAGTTCTTTCATAATTAACATTGATAAGGTTTTGTAATGCCCTTGTTGTTAACCAAGGACTAGATAAATTACATGACTTCATAGCTACTTTTTATAATCAACGATGTTCTCGAGTTTTCAAAATCATAAGAGGTTACATTCTTTTGTTTAAAAAGAGTATTGAAAGTCTCGCATGCGCAGAGTTTTCATTTAATTGGAATAAATGCAAGTTGCTGTTGCAATATTGAATAGGTATTCACCACAAGGTTTCATAACATCGAACGGTAGACTTGTTAGATAAATAAAAAAATAAGGCTCTTGCTGAAGCATTATTGTCAAAAGAACGTTAAAGTTCGTGAAATATTTTAGAATGATAAAAAAAAAGATTTCTGCTTCTTTATTAACGATTTTCGTACAAATCTCGTTGTCGAAGTACACACAGATTCCTGTTCAATAGATTGATAGTGGTTCAGTTTTCCTACAAGAAAGTAATGATCAACTTAAAAGTCGAATATTATCAAAGAATCACTGACACAGAAAGTTGTTATCATAGTTATTAAATAGAGTTAAAATATTTAAGAAGACCTCAAGCATAATCAATTAAGTGTTAACGTTTTAAAATATTAACAGACTGAAATAGTCTCAAAGCATCATGTCACAAGAAAAAGATTTTCTCCTCGTGTTCATAGATGATGGGCTTACTTACATACAAGTTTTTCATTTCGATGTCGGTACCTACGCAAGGGTCCAAGAATACCGCATGTAGATTTTATTAGTAGAAACTAATTGTCTCCACATAATGTTCAATTTGGACAAAAATAGTAAAGATTCGCGACGACTACAAGCCGAACATAAGTTGTTGATCCGAACATAAGTAAAGTAATTGAAGCCGATAAAATGATATTATTGATTTAAATTTAAGGTGTCACATATGATAAAAAAAATGCTTGCTGTATAAACATTTTCTTTTGTTTGGTGCAAAGGAAGTGTTATCATTCATTTATTGATACAATCATTTCATGATTATTTGAAACATTTTAGTTTGGAAAAACCTGCAAAAACTTAGTGTACTTAGTTACGTACATTGAACGTTTTTAGATTGCAAAGTTAATAAAAGACTCTCTAGAGCTAGACAGTTGACTTGACATCCGATAGAAAATGTATCAGAACCACTTCATACATTACCATCGATACGAATGGCACTTACGAGTAGCGGTATAGCTTTATAGAATGCGCATTGGTAATTGTTGACGCATTTACTGGTAAATATTGTCACCTAGCTCCTGTTAAAAATGTGTCTCCAAAAAAAAAGAGCATGTTAAGCGCTTTGTTTTTGTTATCTTATTTAAGGCGCTGAAAGGAAAAGTAGCCGATCAAGTTACGTCATTCGCAGGTAGCGAACTCATAGACTTGTGTTGACAGTGTCCTTTTGAGTTTTACAAAATTACAAGCGGGATGAGTTGCGCTAACGGGTTATTTTAAAAGGTTTATGTCTGTTCTTAAGTTCATTGTTTCATTATCGCTGAAAATCATGAACGTAGATAATGGTATTCTACAGTTATTGGCGAAATTCAACTTACTTTGAATTGTATTGTATGAAAGAAACGCACAGCACAGGCGACAGCCCATTGCAATTGTCTATAGGCTGCAAGTCCACCGCATAGTCATGAACGTAGATATTGGTATTCTACAATTGGCGAAATTCAACTTACTTTGAATTGTATTTTATCAAAAAGCTTAACACAGGCGACAGCCCAATGCAATTGTCTATAGGCTGCAAGACCACTACGTTATAATGATTTAGTACGAGTGTCAACACTTTAAAAGTTAACCTGTTTGAAATTAGAAATAACGCAAAAGTCAGGATGGACGAGCATTTGAACGTCTATAAGGCTCGTATTGAAAAACAAAAGGCATTCTGTTCAATGTTGATATTGTGTTAGTAAGAAAGAAAAGCCGATTGTAACATCAATATTATTTTACTTGTTTTGGCGGTCATTTATGATTATTGAATTGTCTCAAGGTAGACTATGAAAATGTGATATCGTCGGTAGTGGTAAATGGATGATGGAAGTCGGTGTGACTTTAGAACCCGGTTCAGTCCTCGTAAATTAATTATTAGCTGTTAATCTGCCCGTAAAGTGTTCTTATTATACCTAGTATACATCAAGGTATAAGTGCAAGGTGGTTTTGTGTATTCCTGTAAATACACTAGATATGTCACTGGACGACGATTTGATGGCGTGTCATACGATGTAAATTACTAAGTTAGGAGAAAAGTTCTCCAGTCCATACAAAATAATCTCAACTTTGCGATAACGAGAGGTATCGAATCGAGCCTCAAACTGGAGGTCATGCTCAGTACATATTTGTGTCAAGAACTTCCAAATTTATCTAAGCAGTTGGAAAGTGAGCCAATGAATAAAAATGTATTCCATAAAAGTTATTCCTTACTTCCAGTAATTTGCAAGTTGCCTGGCAGAGATTGCTGTGTAGCAATAAGGCCGCATATTGTGCAAAATATTTTTACTTTATAAGTTTGTACTAGATTTTCTTACATTGTTTTGTACAATAAAGTATTGTAAAAAAATAAATACTCCGTATAATTTTATTTTTGTTTTATTTTATTATTTTTACCTATTTATTTCCTCGGTTGTTACATAGTTCCGAATAGTTAATCTAAGTAGGTATTACACAAAAGTTTCATAACACACATGCACACCACACTTTAATAGCTCAATAATAGCTCTGTGTTTGACATAGCAAGGCGTGTATGTCATATTGTACATTGGAAGCTCCGCGCTTCGTGTAGTTGTGGGTAGCGCTTGCGCTCCTTGTGATCACAGTACATGGCAAGCTCCGCGCTGCATGTAGTTCCAGATGTTATGGGTAGCATTGTGCTCCTTGTGATCACAGTACATTGGAAGCTTCGCGCTTCGTGTAGTTCCAGTTGTTGTGGGTAGCTTTAAGCTCCTTGTAGTCACAGTACATATGAGGCTCCGCGCTGTATGTAGTTCCAGATTTTGTGCGAAGCATTGCGCTTCATGTGACTACAGTACATGTCAGGCTCCGCGCTGCATGTAGTTCCAGTATTTGTTTAGAGCTCTACACTTACAATATAATAAACACACACAATACATTCAAAGCTTCGCCTTTAGGCGACAGTAGCAGTTGTTGATATCGCCGATGATGACGATGATGAGTAATCATTTGTGAGTCGGTGTGAAAAGGTACAAACCGTGAAGGGAAATGAGTAAGAATACAACAAATGAAATAGCAACGCAGTAAGTAATCTGCGCAAAATTACTTGTCGAATGATCGCGCGAGAACGCGCTCGTTGTCAGAATGGCCGTGTGAGAGAATTATAACAGAGTAGTTGTTATGTGGCTATACCTTCCTATTATAATGTACTCTATGGTGTACAACATAATGGCGATATTGAATTGATATGAAATGCATGGAGTTACGGGCCATGCTATGGTTTATATTCCTTGAGTCAGTAGCTCGATGATACAGTCTCGGTACTACCATCGACCGCGCAAGGTGTGCGCACTGAGTCATTATTTAATATTATTTCACATATCTACCTAATTATAATTAATTATGGAGAGTTATTTAAATTCTCCGACATATATATACGTAAATTAGATGTAGGTATTTACAAATATATTTAAATCTATGTATCTCCAAAGTTAATACTACTAGTTCCTATGTACTCGTAGGGGACTGATATCACAGTTTACAGTGTTTAACTTTAATGTTAGTGTAGATTTATAATAATTTATTATTATACAATATAATTTACCGCGATTAATATTCACTTTGTACCAGGATAGTCAATACCTACTCAATAATATGTGTTAATGTGTCACATAATATAATAATAGAGCCAATCTCAAATGAATTATTCATTACATATCAAATCTGTTATCAGTAAGACGTGGTAAGACTGATAACATAATGAAAGCGTCATTTATTATATATTGTTTCCTAATCCCTAACATTGAAATACTTCACAAACATGAAATAAAACTGCAGTTATTTATTTATGTTAATTCGTGAAAAGGAATGAATATTAATTAACACTTGTATTATATAGATTCATATTCATTATTTTTTATCCACCTTTAGTACCTACCTATAAGCCATTCTAAAATTAGGATTTGTTTCAGCCGCGGATTTACTAGCGTCAAGCGTGCGTAAGTACGTATTAATCCCGATTCCCGATTATACTTTATCTTAGTGTAAAATTAGGTTCATCAAGTAGGTACTATGCGATTCCACTAAGAAAAGGTATTGACCTTTTCATGGAGGTCATTGGACCTGCGTCTGTTTTGTCAAATATCATTAATTGAAAAATACGATTCACTTGGAAATCCACTTTGTAGTAACAAAATTTTATCTCGCAAACTTTCGCATTTAGATAGAATAGATTATGCAAAATATGTAACACGTGTACAAGTCTTTGTGTACAATTTTGTTGCACGGTTAGCCTATAATAGTCGCGAGTTCTTGTTATAATGATTAAAAACAGATAACTCTTCTAATTAGGTATCTAAATACCTAGGTACACTGTCTAGTTAGCTAATGTACCTGGTACCTGCTATGTACCTACATCTATAGTGGAGAAATTCCATATCATGTAAAAAGTCGATGAAACACTAGATTCTAGAAAATTTGTAAATAGGTAATTTAAATGTTTCACTTCATTAATTATCGCTTTTCTGTTCATATTTTGACTGTGATTGATTATTTGTATAGCTAATAACTTAGATTACAAAATAAAAGGGCTATTACGAAAAGTAATTTAAGTTTCAATATGCAGCGCCAGTCGCCAGTCGCCACAGATACGTTTTTGTCAGAAAATTAATCTCATATTTTTTATACAAAATTTAAAGCGCAATACACATTGAGCCCGCCGGGCCGCCGACATATGTCGGCAACTTTTTGTCGGCGGTCTAGTTGGCGGCTTCACTTATTACAAGCCGGAAAATTTGGCTTGAGATGAGAAATTTATTTGGCAGTCAGTCATTGCCGGCAACTGAGCGCAGGCGTACCCAAGCCGCCAACATGACGGCGGGTAACACGCGCGGGCGCATGTTGCCGACATGATTCTTTTCATACAGGCCGCCGGGTTGTGTCGCCGGGCTTTGTCGGCGGCCCGGCGGGCTCAGTGTGTATTGCGCTTTATAATAATAGGTGGGTATTTTAAGTGTAAAAAAACGTATAGGTAGGTTAATTTTAACATTAATAACGTAAGCTAGGTTAGAAATATATTATGTAGGTCTATCTATAACCTACATAATACACAACCTACATTCTACAGGGTAGGCCCTGTTTTCGAGTCTACACGTTGCGTTGGTTTCATGCTCTAAGACACAGTATAAACATATACAGCCATACAGGTATGTAGGTATATACAAATACTGATTACCTGTAACATGTAATAATGTTAATGCAGACCTAGATAGAAGGATAATTATTTATAAATAATACATAATTTTAAAGTAACGAATAAGAAATTCTACAGCGATATTAGTGGACGTAAGACGAAATTATAAAAATTTCAGTAGGTACTTATGCATTTACCACAGCTACACAAAAACACAATCCTATAATAATCTTATTAGAAAAAATAATAGGTACTTAGGTACTTTATCTAGTATAATTCTAATTGAAGATCATGGATTTTATAATAGGTACCTACCTATTATTATTTTGGCCTTTTAAAGTAGGTACGACCACCTGTTGCGGGTTGCCGGGCATATAGGTATGCATTGTCACTATGAAAAGAATTTAATTAATTTGCTCTACATAATATGAAGATTGACTGATTACAATATTTATGGAAGAATGTATAAATGATAGTACATAATACATAAATGTAATATAAAAGTAACAATAAATACCTAAAATTAACGAAGGATTGCGAAACAAGTTCCTTACCTACTTATACTGGTTATAATGTCTGTACGTACCATACCAACCTATTGCATTTTTTCCACTAGAAACTTATCACTCGTAATATTAGGTAGGTATGTAGGTAGGTAGTTAAGAAGCGTAATGAGCTGTCGGCGATAAAATTAAATCAATGCAAAAGGTAGAACAATAATTCATCGAATTAATATTCTACCTGGTTTTCGTATTCATATTTTATTTAAAACGATTGTACAAAAACTTTACAGTTGGTCAATGACAAGTATGACTTGGATAAACGTAATTAAAGTTACTTACTGTATTGAATATTTACTCAGAAGTAAATCATCTGTTTTGTTTTCTTTTCTGGAACTGTATAGCCACCAGGCTGCTGCTCCAAATAAGATGATAAGCATTATTATGTCGAATGTGCTAAATAGCGATCCAGTCACAGCGGCCGCGGCCGCTGCCTCCTTTATTAAATCTTGTGTGTTATCAGACATTGTATAAAATTGTTCTCTTCTCAGTTCTTTTTTTAATCACTTGTCAACACAAGTTCACCTTTAGGGGTTACTTTATACGAAAACGATTTAACTTAACACATTCGATTAACGACGTATAATCGTTATCGTTACCTAAACTACACTGACTGAATGCGTGAGTCGTGACTGGAACGAGTTTACGAATACGAGCTCAACGCAGACCTCGTATTCGCTCGCGGCCCGACTCTTTTGGCGATGGTGATGGAAAATCAGCGAATGAGCGAAACGAATAAGAGTGAGCGAGAGGTTAAGAGTGCTGAAATGACTGTGCTGGTTTGTGTTCTGTAATCTGTTGGAACTTGAAATGGAAAGTCCATACGCTGCGACCACAGTATTACAATATTTAGGAAATATTGTAATACTGTGCTGCGACTGCGTACGTGAGCTCTTCTTTGTAAAAGAGTTGATTTTTATCTGACCTATAGATTTTTATTTTTATTTTCCTCCTTAATTATTTTGTATCTTATCTTTCAGGCAAATTACCTGCGTCTACGATTCGATAAACAGCTGCGAGGCGCACTTCAGTTTCCATGTGTAACATTCAAAATAGGTACCTAGGCTAGGTACCTATATGGATAGGTAGGTATATGATAAAAGTTATTTTGTAGATAATTGTGTATGTAATCATCAGATACTCAGCATTTTATTATGATATCGTAATCTCTGATTAAGGAGACTTGAGAGAGACACAAAAGAAATATAACGATGATCAGAACATAATATAGGTACTTATACTAAGTACTAGTAGGTATACCTAGTATTATATTATCTGTGCTTATAAGCACAAGTACATACATAGTACATACTTGTATCTTTTTTTATTTTCGGATAATACGTAATTACCTAGCAATAATCGCAAAAATATTAAATATGTAGTATAATATTTTTGCTTGTATGATGCTTGTATGATACCTATTAGATCATCTTATTGGACGGGGAAGGGGTAGGTACTTAAGCTGTTTAAATCTAAAATCCGTATAATTTGCCTTTTCAAGGAAAAATGCATAGAATGTTATGAAAAAAATAGGGTGAACGAAGCGAGCCCACATCAAATCGCATCACAGATTAGGTACTACACTACATACCTAGTTACTACATGTAGTAACTAGGTATGTATCCTCTACTATTAATTATAGTTACTTATATAACACCAATAACAATCTATTCATATTTTGTCTGGTAGGTATACCTACATTTTACTTAGAAAATGTGAATGTTTCAAGTTTGAGTCTACATAGTTTTTTGCCGCCTTTTTTGTCTGTATAATAGGTACCTACCCAATATTATAATGTATAAGTATCTTGATTTTATCAATGAGTTAGGTATAACTATAATAGTCTCACGTCTCACCCAAGTTAATAAAAAGCTTTGATATATGAACTGACCCATAAATATAAATATATCATGTATAACTTTGAGACGTTTGCTTAAAAATATCTACGACAGAAAAATAAAGCGAGGAAAAAACACGTCGCCCTCCGCTTTAATATGTACATATTATGATGGCTGACGCAATAGGGGTCAGCAACTCAAGGTGAGGGACAGCTGTTTGTTGCTTCTAAAATGTAGCATGCATTAGGGATGGATTTTAAAAACTTGTGATCTTTGTTTATGTCAATATAATAATGCTATTTTAGGTAAATATATTACTATAACGTCTGTTAAAAGAGATTTGTTTTCGACATCGCTTTTGGACATTGACCTTGTAGGTACTTAGTACTGGAAAAATAAGGGAAAAAATCGTCTCATACCAACAAACTCAACCGATAAAAAATTTACAAAATTACCTTTGTAGGTATGATCTTTTGTCTCAAAAAATCATTGTATGATTTTTTAAAAGTAATACCTTCGTACCTACCCGCTACCGAATTAGAAATCTCTTTATAGAAAAAGTTAGTTCATCAAAACAATAGTATGGATTAGATTAGAAGTTAGAACATTGCATCCAAAACATCTTATAAATTCCAATCTTCATCAATAAATACCAATCTTCATAAATTTCCATACTGTGTATTAACCGACTTTTCTGGAATTTTTTATAAAAACCACAGAAAAAAATATTTACGTCACAATCCGGATCATAATTAATTCAACATAAAATCAAGTTTATCCGCGCCGTTTATTTTTGTGTTCTTATTGTTTAAGTCATATCTGTACCTTAGATCATTAAGTAATGGATGGAGTACAAGCGGCTACTCACGACCCTAAAATCACTGGCAACATCGGGACAGTGGTGGGGAGGACCCTAGATCGTATCATAAATCGCCTGGTGTGTAGGCAAATCGTACCCGAATTTTTTCGTCCCTAAATCGCTACGGGCGAGCTCACGATTCAGGGACGATTATCGGCTCAGGGAGCGTTGTCAGGACGTGTGTAGCGAAATCAGGACTGATTTTTGCGCAGTCTGCGCTCGAGTGCTGCGGCGATGCGACGTGCTTGCGATTACTATTTTTTATTTCGAAAATATGACGAAGGAAAATGAGCGAGAAGCGTGGACAAAAGTCATTGATTTATTATACAGTTGCTAGGAAACGTAAAGTAACTGTAAGTCGTTCTCTCGGACTTATGGATTCTCGCATTACGGTATCCTGTTTCTGTATAAATGGTGTCACCATATTGAGGAGCTCTTCAAAACACTCAATATCCATTCTTAAAAAGTTTCTGAAATCATCTGCTTCTAAATGTCTCATGACGTTCATGTGGCTTAATTCATGGCGTTTCATTAACCAGTTTTTAACCCAGATCCTCCTTTTTCGTCTCTGGTTAGGTGGCACCGCACCGTAGTAAGCCAAGACAATTCCTATTTTCTGCTGTTTTGAGAGCGTCGGCGGCATTTCGGAAAAACGAGCAGTCTGTAGCACGGTCGGTTACGTACTGACAGGCGAGGACGTGTGTAGAGTAGAGACAATTTTATCGCCGATTCAGCCCCGATTTCACTGTCTCGATATCGCCAGTGATTTTAGGGTCGTGAGTAGCCGCTTGTGCTGGCAAATATTCTAACTAAACTTTCTGCTGATTTTGGTGCGGGGAGGGTAACTCACACTATGAAACACAATCACACATTCACAAAAATAATTTGTGTCACGAAAGTCGTAAAAATTTACGACCTTTTAAGCGATGAGTTTTTAAATTCAACTCTATAACTAAGTTCATAAAGATTAAATTCGTATTTCATTCCAAGATAGTCTCGTGAGAGTGCGGTTCAATATCGCGTTCTAAATTCAACTTTATCACTTAGGTCATAAAGATTAAATTTGTATTTCTTTACAAGATAGTCTCGTAAAGAATGCGGTTCATTATCGCGTTTTAAATTCAACTTTATCTCTTAGTT
>CAJQZM010040411.1:21686-55379 GCA_907164665.1 Colias nastes | reverse complement strand
TTCCTCAAGGATCAGTACTGTCTGCTACTTTATTTCTGCTTCATATAGATGATTTGTTAGGTCCAAATATTTACAGTTATGCCGATGACAGCACAGTTATTGACAGTTACGCATCCGAGGCGCAGACGGACAATGTTTTGGCGGCCCAAAGAAAGGCTTTAGTTGAGCGATTGAACACTACTTTAAAATCGGTTTCCGAATGGGGCGATGCCAACTTAGTCAGGTTTAACTCCTCGAAAACGCAGGCTTGCCTTTTTACAGCTAAACGTACCGACTTCAGTTTAACACCTACTTTCCAGGATGTGTCCTTAGAGTTGTCCAATGAACTGGAGCTTTTAGGCCTAACGCTCTCCTCCAACCTCAACTTCAAGACCTTCATTGAGTCCAAGGCGCTAAGTTGGTATTTTGCTGCACCAGCCCAAAGGTGGGAACAGTACTCCACACCTGACCGAACTTGAGCTTTATAAAGGTTTAGGAGCTGTTCCGGTGTGAAGAATTCTGCCACTTTGGAGAGTATTCCAAGCTTCTTAGCGGCAACCTGCACCTTGGACTCAATTGAAAAACGAGCGATTAGGCTAATCGGGAATGAAGCCCTTACCACCTCGAAACTGTATAGCTTAGAACATCGTCGAAAAGTGGCTAGTTTGGCAGTGTTCTACAGGATTTACCACGGTGAATGTGCTGAAGAACTGCACAACCTGATACCCGCTTCTCCCTTTTATCACCGGGCGACTCGACGCCGTGCTGGTCTCCACCCCTATGTCATCGACATTCCACCCATACGCACTAAGCGTTACGCTTCATCCTTTCTCGTGCGTACCAGCAAGGAATGGAACAATCTTCCGGCGTCCGTGTTTCCCGATAATTATAATCTGGACTTGTTCAAAAAAAAAGTGAATAGGCACTTATTAGGTCAGCATGCTCCATCCTAGACCTCGCTTGTCGCTTTACATCAGGCGAAGCGATGGTGAAATGCCTGCCTAATCCCGAATTAAAAAAAAAAAAAAAAAAAACATTAATTATAATTCCATAAAAAGACAAGTAGTTGAGCCCTTAATGCAACGATTACGATGATGGATTACCAGGAGAACATAACAATCAAAGATGTGCGATACAAAAGGGTAATCTTGTGTAGGAATATCGAAAAGTAATGTTTGCGACGAAATGATTTGTCTAGCGCATAACCCGCTGGGGTCGACTCCACTTTAGTTACAAAGAGAATAATGGGTTTTCAAGCACTTTCTTTGAAGAGCGGCTTTACAAAACATTAAGTATTTGTATGTACGACGTTTTACTGTGCATCGACTATTTCTGATATTATTTTTCTCATGGAATATTAAAAAGGAAAGATTTTTCAGTCTACAAATATGAAAGAAAAAAATTAAGAATGTCTTTTATACATAATTTAATATAATATAATGTACCGAAACGGTTCCTAATAACCTCTAGAATTAAGTATTATTAACGTACCAACTAAATTTTATCTAACTCCTTTCTGGTTATTATTACGAACTGAGACAGGCAAACATTTAATTAAATCACGGATTTGTAATTATAATTACTTAGGTATTACTTCCAGATTTATATCAACAATTTCTTACGTGTAAGAGGAAAAATGGCTGTAATCTGCCATGTCCCAGAAACAAAATAATTTATACATTGACCGTCACTAATTATTAGGTCAGTCTGTTAGATCAATCACTTTGCTCTCAAGGGGATTTCATTTAGTAAGTAAGTACTTATAGTAACTAAAAATGAAGGGCGGTATTTTAGTTCCAAGGTTATGTTGAGTTACCGTGATTTTTTTATTTTCTGTCATGTAATAAGCTATTTTAGTTTATACTATTATTTATTTATTTATTTATATAAGTATAGAGACGTGTTGCTTTTACTCTTTTCGAATCCAGGGAGAAACATTTTTTTTAAAGTTAAGATAGAGCTCCTGGGTCCCTTTCGTAATTGACTTTTCATTGAACAAATTAAAATTTATTTTTTCTGTTTACGTTTAAAAAGCGATATCTAACAGTTTCAAAAATCTTCGAATTACTATTTATTCATTAACAATTTCATACGGAAATACAATATTCCAACTAACATTTTATACTTTTTAACCAGCAAGCTTACACGAAGATACAAATTACTAACAAATATTTATATTATTACTTACCTATATTAACCAGTTCTCTCAATACAAAATACCTGCTTCTAGGATATAATTATCTTCGCTCAAAACAGAATATAGATCAAGATATTGAATACCAAATACGATATTGTTGCTTCGATCGGAGTTAGTCTAAAGGTATTCTGGGTGCAATGTTCAACTCAAAGCTTTTTGGAAACGATATTCCGTAGCGTACCAGACTAATTGGAATCGAATTTAATAGTATAAATTTTTTTTCGAAATGTCTTTTTTTGTGATGGAGTGGAGGCTTTAAGAATATTTTTTAGATACCTATATATGATGAGATATTATTATTAATGTAGATACGTAAAAGAAGGGTGAACTATATTGATTTTTAGGTGATTCATTTAAAATAATATACCAAATATCATTGAACTTTGTAATTGTAGCATCTTATCATCTCATTGCTTCGTTCTCTTAGTATATTCTATTTCTATATAATTAATATTATATGTATTTCTAAGTTAATGCCAATGCTTAATGCTTATTTATCATACTGGTACAGATGAATAAGGTTTTATATTGTTCATTAGTTTATTAACATAATATAAACATTATAATAAAAAAGTACATATTTATTATTCCAGCATAATAATTAGCATAATATGTTTGAGTTTATTTTCCATATTGTTTGTCGGAGTCCGCAACTCATGTGCACGCACAGTTTAAAAACTTTTCATTTTAATTGTTCACCGTAATTATTTACTCTATGGCATTCATGTCTTTTGCTTTTAATGATTGCAGTAATTAAGAGATTCGTAATATTTCATTAAAAGCGGCTTTATTGAGCAGTAAAGCCTTTGATTAATTGCATGTTTGTACTCGTTATAGTATTAACTTTTTATTCATATAATATTATATTATAGAGCCGTTTATAAAATACAGGTTATTGGTTGAATACAGTTTAAATTATTAAATCAGGATATTAATGTTTTACAGATAAATCACGTAATAAAAATATGTTTGATTTTGCTTTCGCTTGTCAAGTTTGACGGTTCCCGCATAGCCTGCCCCTGTTAAATGTTATCACGAAGCGATTGTTCAGTTTAATTGTTAAATAATATAGCATTAGAATACGAATATTAATGCATTCAAACATAAAATCGATATAAGTATTTTACAAATTGTACCCTATTTCGAAAACAAGTGTGAATAAAATTAAGCTGAAAATCCTACACTTATTTAATTTAAACAGTTGAAACCATAGAAATCTAAATAACAAGACACGTTGAAACCTATACGGTATCGGGCAGAGTAATTTATTATTTATTAAAATTATTCGTATCTTTCGAGAACATTAAAAATTATTACAGCTCTATATTTAAAAAAAAAAAATGTTAAAAGCACACGGTCGTATAAAGGTTAAATAATTCTACGTTCCTACAATGCTAACAAATCTAATGTCGCTAATATATTTATAGCATTGTAGATTTTTATTAGTTTCGCGGTAACGAGGCGCCATACATTTTTATTCTCTTAGTTCCCACTGGACTACGACTTTTGGCCTAATTCTTTTTACTAAATAATGTACGATGTGAGTCTATTTTAGAATTTAGATTATCATTTGATTAAGTTCTTCTTTCTGAATGTCTTTCAATTATAATGATAAATTAAATAAAATTTATGTGTGATGTATGTATGCCTTAATAGACTTATTATATAAATGTAACATGTACGTCTGTCTGTTTAAAAATCTCTTAAAAAGTTTTTTTTTGGTAAAACTCATGCACGTTTCATTAAATCTAAGAGAATACTCGAGTTTTTCAATTTACGAATGTAGTTCTGATTCTTTTTAAATACTATTGATGCTATTATTTAAAAAAATGCCGACTCATTGCATATTTTTACCACCGAGAATTTAATTTACATACTAGGTTCATGTTGTGCGTTGAAGAAAATAAAAGACACTCTCACTTTTATAGTTTTGCGTGATTTAGGATAATCTTGCGAATATTGTAAGGGAAAGCGCACTCGTCGGCAACAAAACGTATTCCCCGTATTAGAATTCAGCTCAGAACCGGTTCAGAATTCATCTCTTTCAGAGTTTTGGTCCATTGATCGGGTCTCTAGTGATAAATCACCGGTATATAACGCCCTTGTGTCGTGAGATCGAATCTGTTAATGTTAGTGTGACTTGGAATGTGGATGTTAAGGTAATTCGCATATTGCAACTAGCTTATTACTAGTATTATATTATCTGCGCTACTTACTTATACTTATTATCTTTGCTTATTGTACACTAATATGATTGGATGTATGGTTAGACGCATGCAAAAATTATGGTCCTATTTGGATAACATTTGCTGAGGTGGTTTATAATCTGAAATAGTATTGAGTTAAAAATAAAATAAGTTAAAATAATTTTTGGGTCCTACGTAGAGCTGGGGTGAGCGACTATTAATATTATGTATATTAATAGTCGCTCAAGAAGCTATGAATCGATGTTTATTATGCCATAATGCTAGCAAGAAATATCATTTGCAAGAATGTATGTTAAATTTTCAATTTGAGTATGGTATTTTTAGTTATCACCACCAAATATATCCTATGACCTTTGATATATTTTGAAAATGTCAGAATATCAAATCTCTGTGTAGCTTGATGCGAAACGATAAAAGGGACCTAGGATTAGAAATGCTTGCTTAGGTCCTATTTATATTTGCTATAGCTCAACCAGATTATAATAACTGATCTGAAGATTTAATTTATCATTTCTCTAGTACATTAGGAAAAGGACCTTCGAATGTACGACCATTCAGATATTATCAGAATTCTAGCAGATTCTAATTACAATTAGGTAACTCAAGGACTCCTTATTAATACAATTAATTTATAATTCTAATAAATTTGTGCTATTGTAAATACCAGTTAAAATAATAGATTTACATGATTAACCAGGAATAAAGTAATTAAATATTGAAAAAGAATAGCACATCTATGTGTAAGATTTTTACGTAACAAATTATTTGCATGTCTTTAAATCCTTCATATAAACACACTCATGCGAATCCACTAAAAGGCTAACTCAGCTCCTAATCTACTTACATTTGCCAAACTACCTACCATGAAGACCGAGACATTTTTTTTCTTCATCTTCACCGGGAATTGAACCCAGAACCCTTATTTCTACGCTCACACGTCAACCACTGCACCAAGTAACGTTAGCCTAATGATGGAAATTAAATGGCTTCAGAAACCATCCATATTTATTACTAACATTGGCACTGACCCAAAAGGAACTATTGAATAACAGTAATCAATATAGGACGTTTCTTAAGACAGCGTTATATAAATAAATGTTATTTTAGGAGTATGATTTATCGATAAAGGTCCCGTTGTTTTTGTATGATTCAATGGGGTTTCAGGCTTTCTTATAACTGTTTGTAATAATTTATGAAAAAATAACAAATGTTCCAGTGGTCAATTCATCTTAATACAAATGAGATATCGTTTTTCTACAAAATAATTGAGTTCAAGAATGATACATATAAATTACCTGAATAATAAATGATTATGTTTATGCTATAAACAGACTAAAGGACACGATAATATTATTTCAAGAGAGCTAATAAAATCTTTGTGTAAAGCTAGTACTCACAAGAAAATTTTACGAATAAGGTTGTTTATATGCTTATGTTTCTTATAAAAACTTCATTGATTGATTATTCATGAAATGTATATGTGCTTTGTAGACGAAATAATTGGCGTAGTGGTTAGTTATTCTATTGAGTCAGACTTTGCTATATTTTTCTTGTGTGTGTACTAGATTTGAATTACAGATCTGTATTCATTTATACATTACATTAACTTATATTCATTTTTCCATATTATTAAACACTATTCATGCTAATTTTGTATATTATTCACATTATAGAAAACTTATCACTGTTAAATCTTGAGGCGTAGAGATTTATAGGTTTATAGGCACTCAACCTAAACGCTTCAATAAATTGGAGTCAGGCTTCATTGTTTTCTTTGATAATTCTCGATTGTTACTATTTTATCACTTAATATAAAAGGAAGTGGATAGTTTAAGAAATATTTTATAGTGTTTGATTTTACGCGAGTATTATACATTTAGAAATTAAAGACGTTTTAACGGATTTTAAACGCGATTTATTCATTATATTATTTTCCCGACGTTTCGAACACTTTAAAGCGAGCGTGGTCACGGGGAGACTGAGATGTTATACGTCTTGAGGGTCATTCAAAAATTGCTATTTGTAAACTACCTCCTCCTCCTACCTACTCGTTTGTTGACCTTTAACACTGCATGTGGCCATCTTTACATGATTAAAGATTCGACCAACCAATCCAATCTACAAAATCATATCGAGCCAAAACATACTAAATAAGATTATTATCCTGCAAATTCCCAAACGTATGACACTGTAAATATTTAAAACAATCCCCTGCCTTCAGTGCTGCTTATAATGCGGTAAGCATCCAAGAATCAGGGTACATATCTGTCCAAATAATTTCGAGGTTTGGGAAAACATTTTCGCTTTGGATTCAGGCTAAAAGTGCCATCGCCGATAATAGTCTATCGGACGATCACAGCGCTCTTGGAATATTAATAACGCAGTCCTCAATCCCTTAAGAAATCCCTTGGAAAAGAAAACAACCGAAATAAGGTTTGGTGCTGGATAATTTTATGTCCCGAGTTGGAATTTTGTTGTCGCTTCTGCAATTTCGTTTATACACAATTTTATTAATCGCATTATGTTCTTTAAAGTGCTGGAAAGTATTTTTCTTTGTATTTGTTGTTTAAAATTTTATAAAATTGATATTGGCGTCTAGTAGCTGTATGGTACACTAGCTGTTCCCCGCGGTTTCACCCGCATTGCTCCGCTCCTGTTGGTCTTAGCGTGATGATATTATATAGCCTATAGCCTTCCTCGCCTCCTTGACCGCCTACTCGGTACAGTGGTTGACGCGTGAGCGTAACACCGAGGGGTCCTGGGTTCGATTCCCAGTGGAGACGAAGAAAAAAAAAATGTCTTGGTCTGGTAGGACACAGAAGGCTGATCACCTACTTGTCCCTAAAGAAAATCGATCAGTGAAACAGATGTATAATGCATCTGCCCCTTACCCCACTAGGGGACATGGGACTTCACTTTATAGCCTTCCTCGATAAATGGGCTATCTAACACCGAAAGAATTTTTCAAATCGGACCAGTAGTTCCCGAGATTAGCGCGTTCAAACAAACAAACAAACAATCTAACAAATAAACAAAATCTTCAGCTTTATAATATTACTAGCGGTCCGGCCCGGCTTCGCCCGTGGTACATATTTACGTTTTCTCTACATAAGAACCATCCTCGTACTTCAAGGAAAGAAAGAAAAAAAAAGAATAAAAAAGAATTATCGAAATCGGTTCAGCGGTTCACACGTGATGCCGTGACAACGCGAAACGGGTGCGGACCCGCCGCCTTTTTATAGCTCTCGCCGCGAAGCGCGTCGAACGCGGCAATTGATACACAAAAATAATCCTTATGGCATGATTCTGTATTCACGCGAAGCGTATTTCATGTATAACTTTGGTGTTTCTACACCGATTTACATGATTCTTTTTTTATTGAATAGGTAATAATGTTAACTTTTTTTAATTAGGGATGAGTGAGAGTGTTGTAAACGTAAGAGTAGACAAATATAATCAGAAAGCTCCGAATTGCTAAGCTATTGAAGTTTCACGTGTTTGTATTGTGATTGACATAATATGCTGTCTAGGAATTTATTTTTATATAATAATAATAATTTAAGAACATTTGTGTCGTACATGATTTCTATGTAGCTTTAACCATTAAGGCTGCACACGCGACGGCAGCTTAAAAAATGAAGTAACTTCTCCCGTTTTCCCAATATTTACCTTCACTGCTCTGCTCATATTGATCGTAGCGTAATAAAAAGTATACTATAACCTGCCCAGGAGTATGAAGAATAATTGTGCCAAATTTCGTTAAAATCCGTCGTGTAGTTTTTGTTTCTATAACGAATATACAGACAGACAGACAGACAGACAGACAGACAGACAGACAAAAATTTTACTGATTGCATTTTTGGCATCAGTAGCGATCCCTTATCACCCCTTCATAGTTTTTTTTTAAATATATTTCATGTACAGAATTGGCCTCTCTACAGATTTATTATAAGTATAGATAATATATATTATGATATATAGTATAGATTTGATTGAATGTACTTTAATGACCAATGTAAAAGCATTAAGAAGATTTGGAACTCAATTACGAACTGTTCTTTTGTTACATTATCCAGAATAATTACTAAAATTCCCTCTTAGTTACTATAATATTTATGCAGATCAGCGCTAATTAAGCTGCAACTGAGTTGTTAAATTATTCCACTTTACGAAGTAGGGAAGTCCTTACAGTGGGAGTTAGTAATTTGGGTAGATTTTAGCAACTTTTTGCGTCATTATCTATTTGTAATTTGCAAAATCGCAGTTCATTATTAGGGTAACTTTTAGCGGCTACACACTTGGTAATCTCAATTTAGCAGGTTTTAGAAGGCTGATATTGTATTTATGAAGATTGTAGAATTACTGACTGAAACGGTTATTGTGTATGCACCGATTTAAGGATATTTAAGATTAATGTATAATACATGTTTTCTCATCTTTAAATTTAACTATCGTTCTTCAAATGCCTCTTTATGAAGGATATACGATTTATAAGTTTTCGCTTTAAAAATAACATTTATTTTCAGTGCTTTACGTGTGTATTATCAATGAAGAATCTAAAGTATATATTTTCTATCGACATATAATTCTTTAATAGATAATAACGCGCTTTATTTTCAAAACAAACCTTTTAGAGATCCCATTATTTCAACTAATTTTCTACCTTTTCAGAGATTGTCAACGCAACCTTTTTATATTTTTTTATCCCAAGACACTGGTTATAAATAGCGTTATTTTTCTTTGTCTTACAAAAATTGTCCGCCATTTATTTGAAAACGCAATAGAATAATCAAATAATAGAAGGAAAGTCAAATTTCCCGAGAGAGTATTTAATTTAATTCTTTTATAGCCGTCGCTGGAGTGTCGATATGCGGATTTATATTTAAGTATACCTAGCGTTGGAATAATATATTGCGTATGCTTTAGATTTGAATTTTGATAAGGGAATATTATGACCTCTTACTATAATAGCGAATAATATCTACCGTGGTAAACATTATCTCATTAGCGAATACCTGCCACAGTCATTCTTATGCTATGACTAAGAAAATGAAGTACATTTAAAAAAATTGTAGTGTCTGAAAAATAGTATGAAGTGCTTTTATTATTTACTTACAAAACGTATTGCTAAACATTTTTTTATTTATTTTTTAAGGTATAATGTTATAACACTTACAGAACCAAATACGAGTATAAACAGTTCCGCATATCAAACACAGGAAGCAATAGCCGGTAATGTTTCGCCCGATAATAAAACTAGGCTTAACTAAACATAATCCGATTGCCACGTAATCTACACGAGCGATTTGTAATCACGGCAACATTAACATCAAGCTTACTAATGTTATAGATCAACGCAAATGGACTATGGGTTTCCCACTATCAATACAGTAATGGCTATCATTGACAGAGCTAATATCCACTATCAATTAATTGCCTAGATAAATGTTTGAATACAGTGTCATCAATTTGAATTGCATTATTGGTTATGCTAAAGCGTCTTAACGGATGAATCGAGTAGAATGTAGGTTGGTTTGGATAAAGGAAGTTAAGGACGTGTTTGAGGCTTTATGTCGCACTACATTCGAGCTGTCTTAACGTTTAGATTGTACAAGCCAGTTGCAGGCGAGAAGTGTGGACGGTGTTACAACAGCTTAACTTGATTCTTGCACTGTCTTCTTGTTATGCCTGGACATTGAACATATAAACTGAAAATGAAGAGTATGAAGTATGGACAGTAACAGCGGCAGGTTTATAGTTCGAACCCAATTTTTTATTATTATTATTAATTATCCTGTTATTTTCTTACGTCTTTACATTAATTTTTGTGTGTTTAAATGTTATATGAAAAATCCATTAAATCGTAAGTCTTTTTCAATTATTACGCTTAAATCTGAACGCAGGAACTCTATATTTCGTAGCGGATATATAGCGTATTCACATCTGATATAAAACCACAAAAATAAAACACACCAATAGTTTTATAAAACTTTACTCACTCAGTTCAAGTCTATAATTTTCTTTCTTCAGAATAATTGCATCCCCTAAGAGCAACAATTTCAACGCAGACTTTTTAATATGGTATACAGAATCCGCTGTTATCAGAAGATCTTCAAGTGATGAATGAGGTTGGAGATTGGTTCCGTCTCCAGGATTGGATGAGTCTACTTCATTAAGCTATATTTTCTTTTAAACTTCACGTTGTATTTGCAGCTTCATGATTCAGAGCTGCTTGCTAAATTTTATTACTGTACTAGTTTGATGTGATTCTGCTTATTCAATTATGGAGCAATTTGCGTGTGATTGTTCAGAGTGTGACATGGTTAATTAAAGTTATTAAGGTTATCTGCTAGATTGGGTATTATTTAATGTAAGGAAATGTTAAACAAACCACTATTATTTATCATCATTCATATATTTAATTGTATTTTAAATACCTGGTAAATTATATTTTATAAGATAATGTTATCATATTATTTGAAGTTAGAACTTGAATTATTAATAACAATAAATTAGAAATGCGATTTAACTTTATTTCATAAGAACGTTAACATATTATATATATTATCGTAATATATCGTATATCATTAAAGTATATTTGCAATCATTACCTACGCAAAAATATCAAGCACTAAACATTGATCTTAATCAATTAAAACGAAGCTGTATTACGTTCTCATAGAGTCCAATTCAAAGTAACGATAGTATCGCAATCGTGGAGAACAGAATTGCGGGAAATTTGCTCTCGTTTGTTGCTATTACTGCAATATGTGACAATTGCAGAACGCTTTCGATTATATTAGACAACTCTAGCTAGCATATTTGTGTTCCGGCTTTAGTTACGGTAAAGAGCTAATTCGCTTCAATTAAAAGTATCAAAAATACTTATATACATGCTATACTCAGGCCAGAATATTATATAGATTATGTTTCTCTTACATAACTCTATGAAAGCGCAAATATTAAAAAAAAATCATATTATCATACAAGCTGTTACCTAATACCTATATTATTATCTTCGTTTCAAAATGTTTCTAAATTCTTTACTGTTCTGTTAAAAGCTATAGTATATTTTAAACAGAATGTTAATTTCTATTCACAATCTTAATATCAGAGCTTACTGCAAATGTAACAAACAGATAAAGAACCAAAGTTACATTCGCATAGCACTAAAGGACAATACACAGTATAAATTGCGTGTATCCTTCAAATAAAGTAAATGTATCCAACACATCCCGATAGTTCAGGGTCGCTAGTTTGTAATATGTAAATTTCAGCGCTGACGGAAGCAAGTGCCAATCGCCAATCCCAGGACAGGATCCTTCGCCAGTCCGTCAGGAAGGCATAGTAATCTTATCTAACTGGATACATTTAAAGTCGTTTTCCATATAAATTGCTCGTGGCTTGTAATATGGATCGCGAAAAGAGACTATGGCTCGCGTGGGAATGCCCTACTGAAGGTTTATTAGGCCAGTGCTGTAAAGATTATGGGAACAAGTTTTATTTTGCTGAGGGATTTACGAGGGTTTCACGAGTCGAAGGGTAAGGTTACTGCTTTAAATTTTTATGTTATGCTTAATGAATATTAAACGGAGTTTAGCTTGATTGGTTTGGTTTTGAAAATGTATGGTAAGTGGTGAATGTTTTTAGCCATTTATAAAGGAATATTAGTTGCATTAACTGTGAGTTCGAGATTGGGTATTGGTGAAATTATAACTAATTATGCGTCTATTAATAATAATTAATACCATTTAGATAGTACTGTATGTATGACTTTTTTGTTATCGTAATTACAAGCCATTTTCGTATTTTTATTAGCTCCCTTAAGTTTTACTTAACTTCCTTTTTTTTTGTTATGTCAACTTTTTCGATTTTAGTTTGAAATAAATACAGTCGAAAGAATAGGCATGACGAAAGATTTTGAAATCCTCTTCCATAATGTGTGTATACGTTTACTATACAAGAAAAACCCTATATTTCGGTAGTAATATACTTAAATTTAACGAAGATAAAAGCCATTTTTCAAAAAATATTTATTAACTGTGCCAAAACAGCTCGCAGGTGTCATGGCGTAGGCGTGACGTCACTCTTTAGTAAATACGTAATTATTCGTACGCATTGCGAAGAAAATTAAAAAAATATTTAATTAATATGTGTTATAGAAACGAATTTCAAAGTTTATAAGTGGTGTGCAGTATTGCAGTGTGAATCCACATAAAAATAATGCCCAAAAATGTGTTAGTAATTGTTTCAAGCGAGAAAATAATAAGAAATGATTGTATAAAGTTGGCGCGGAGAACCCCGAACCATGTATTGGTGAATTCGCAATTATATTTCTGTTCTGAGTCGATAAAGCATACGTGAAACAATAGAAAATAAATAAAAATGCGTATTCTCAACATATTCATAACAACAAAACACATCTGACGTGAGCTGTTTACATAGGCGTAACGTCACGCGTGTTTTAGTCAAAATGGCCAACTGCAGAATTTCAATGTTTTATTTTATTGATAATCTCATTAATCTTAATGTTTTTAAGATTTCTAAGTCACTATATTTAATTTATTTATTATACATTTTCCCTTTAAAACACTAATACGATCATTTATGGATACTGTCGTCATGCCTATTCTACTACTGGCTTGTCTTTGAATGAATGAATGAATGAAAATTCTTTATTGCTTAAAAAATAAATAAATACAAATAGTCTTTCACTTGCCCGAAGATCTTATATCCCTGAATCTATAGAAATAAACCTATAATTTTAAACTGTAAATAAAAGAGTCTGTAAAATAAAGGTACATTGTATTTTAACATTAAATTTTTGAAAAATTAGACATAAACCTAGAGCTCCGTCAAAGGCCACTTTATTTCAGTCACGCGCGGGCTTGTTAATGAAAATAATAGAACAGCAACATCTACCAGGAAACTAAATTCCCGGAACGTGCAACGGTTTCAAATCGTCTACTGATTGAAAGGTTACACTTCTTAATAAATCCGTTTATAATGATAACTGGACTTACCTGACCTCACCTGAAGCTTGGGCAACTAACTGCTTTTTCAGTCGTTTAAAGGTCTCTTCCTATTACAAAGTTTCATACTATGACCGTAAAAGGAACGTATCAGGATTCGAAAGCAACATGATATTATGTTCTACTATTGCCACTAGAGCGTATCAAAGTCGAATATGGATGATTGCTGACGCTCCGTGTATGTCACGTGATAGTGATCTGTGACGAAACAATACAATTATTTTTTGCCTGATTATATAGTCATAGTATGATATTATGTTGTACTGGGTAGAAACCCTAAAGCGTAAAACTGTACCGATTACTATAGGAGCTTAAATGTTCATTGAAGGCTCTAATACGTATTGCAGAAAGTATCTTCGTAAACATGTGCTATAGACAATTATTGCTTACTCGACGACGAACATTGGCTCGCATGGTTTTAATACAAATTTTCGGTCTTGTTATTTCTCGTTAAATGTGTGGTCTGTGCTATTTGTTAAAGAAAGCATTTAATCTTATGGAGTATTTACTAGTGGAATGTTTCAAATTTTAATAAGTAATATTATTTACCGCGTTTACGCTACCAATATTTATTTACAGTTCTACCATCCCGTGACAGCAGTCGGTAATAACGAAAAACTTTATGAATTGACGAGAATAAATGCTAATTTATATTGATGAATGATTTCTTACTTTTATATTTATTTATTTTTGGGGTGGAATAAAAATCAAAGATGAAATTGATCCCGTTGAAATAGCTTTACTTTATTATTAACTAGCGACCCGCCCCGGCTTCGCACGGGTGCAATGCTGATACTAAATACACTACAGAAAAACTGTGAACGTTGTATATAAAAACATAGCGGCCCGTTCCGGCTTTGCACGGGTATAAAATAGATAGCCGGGCGGCCGGCCGGTACCGCCGCAAACGCTACGTCCCGCAATTTTTAAATCTGTAATATCTTCGAAAATATTCACTTAAATCATACGGTGTAAAGGGCCATATAGATCTATATTAAATGAACAATGTATTCAAGGTATTTAATTGGTTAAGGATTAATGCTGTATTGGTTAAAATCGCATCGAAAATTAGCCATTATTTGTCGTAAAAAGTAAATGACAAAAAAAAGTTATTGTGGGTTATCCATAAGAGATAGACATATACCATCGCGGACTTTTCTGTAGACCTTTTCAATGTGTATAATACTTAGTACATTATTTTGATAAAACTCGTAGGGTTCAGCCTGCGTTTGCAATGTAAGGGAAAAAATGTAATTTTTTACGACATCACATTAGAAACCTCAAAAATAACAGTACTTCTCCACTATTTAATGGATGTTATTATACATATAAACCTTCCTCTTGAAACACTCTATCTATTAAAAAAAACCGCATCAAAATCCGTTGCGTAGTTTCAAAGATTTAAGCGTACAAAGGGACATAGGGACATAGGGACATAGGGACAGGGAAAGCGACTTTGTTTTATACTATGTAGTGATAAGCACAATATTTGCTTAGTAAAGTACACGGTTAGAAAATTATTTTCACAACACAGACTCTGACGTAATCGAGACTTCAGTATTGGAAATGATAACAAAACTACACGAATCCAAAATACATTTCCGTGGGCTTTCCCGTGTCCCACAAAGATCGATATAATGCTTATCAAATGCTAATGATTTGTGGAAGTTTTGGGTTTCCGATAGAGAAGGCATTAGTGGAACATCATTTGAAACTTTGGGATTTTACATTTTTTTTTATCTACTATAGTTTACATCTATCACATGTGGTTTGTTTGAAGATTAATACGTAGTGCCTTTTTTATATAATGTAAGTACTTCTATACCACATAATATGATATATTTGATTGATTATTATTAATTACGTTTTTTCCTGGATAAGAGAACTTACACACTCATAACAAAAATATCAAAACGCTGCTGGTTCACGTTTCTAAGAATCACCTCTCTTCATATCAAATTGCACTAGAAAATGTTATCCAAATAATTAATTGCGTTCAACAGCCCATTAAAGTCCCTAAAAATTTTGAGAAAAATTTAATAAGCTTTCAAGAAATTTATTTTCCTCAAACCTTCCAGAAATTGCCATTAACTTATTGGCATTGCCGCTTCCTGAACCGTCAATAAAAACAACAATATTCCCACGTCATATCCAGTTATAAATAGATTTAGGATGTTGGTCAACTCTGTATTCAGGCTTGCGGACAAAGGGGGCCCCGGAGAGACACTGCTGTCACTAAATATCAACTTTCTTTTTTGTCCGCATTCGCACTGCCCTTTCCAACTTTCAACCGTCGCAACCGTCATATATCTACGTAATTGGTTTGCGAAATATTGTTTTCATATTGAGATTGAGTTCGGATTCCGTAGAATTTATGTTGTTTTAATTCTGACCTTTCTACGTATCGTTTAGGAAAGAATAAATGTTCGATATTATGTAGTTAGGGTTGTTTTTGTCTTATTATGTTTTTTTCTTTTATTACAAGTATGTTATTTTGAAAATATTGTAGTGAACGTTCAATACATTAATGTAAAAATATTAAAAGAAATCAGTTGAGTTATTTCTCTTAAAGCTTTTTGTTACGCATTTTATAAGCTACATGGCTACATCTGAGAATCTTGGAATTTATAAATTGTGTTAAACAGAATTTATACGCACATTTTTGTATAAAAGAACATATTAAATCATTTGTAATAATCTTTTTGATTTGTCGTTTAAGGTGTTAAGAAATGTTTGAATATTTTACTTATATGTACCTACATTTAATTTTTTATTTAATTTCTCATTTTCTATGAAATTCCTGTTACTATTAAACTCCAATTCACTAAACATGATATAACCTTTGATATTATTGAAAACAATACAAATATCAAATTATTAACTTCTCAAAGATATTGGATTCTTATTTCAATCTATTGCTACCAAATATACAATTTCTAACATTAAATATAAACGACACGAAATTCATAAAAGTGGATTAATTCCCGTCCCTTTATATAATTATCTTTCGAGCTTCGCAAGAACAATTTATATTTTTAACACCGAGGTTTATTTTATTAAAATCCCGACACCCGTTTGGTTAGGATCACCGTAGAACAAATAAAGGAGGTTCAAAGCCTGTGGTATCGTCGCTTCATGTTTGTACAGAAAACAATTCAGCGAATAAAATCGCTGGAACAATATGTACGTACAGTCGGCCAAGAAAGTGGTGTACCACCCTAAGTTTGAATATCGCTTGCAGATTCATAGGTGATAAAGATTAGTTTCGCTTGCAGATCGATCTGACAACTTCTATTCCTGTCTTTATCTGATTATTGATAACGACTATTACTGTTTGTAACGTGACAGCTGTTCTGATCCATTGAAATGTTACATTTTTTAGTCCTGACCTTGAGTTTTTTAGAGGACGCAATTTTATTTTTTTGATGTGTAGGGGGGGTCAGTGTGAAGCTAAAACCAAGTTTGTGGGGTCGCCACCCTTGTCCCATGGCCGCCATCTTGAAAATAGCGGTTGAAATGGTTTTAACGATATATCTCTTAAACTATTTATCTGATAATAAAACAATCTTAACATTATTTGTTGCAAATTAAATTCTCTACAACTTTGATTCAGTAACTTTTTGTCGTAGAACTATAAATAAAAAAGTTATAAGCGAAAATGTTCAGAAATTAGAGCTATTTATATTTTTCAATAAAACTTTTTTTTATCATTTTACGAAGAAATGATATAAGACTATTTTTGTAGATTGTTTTTCGAGGAACAACTTTTATATACAACATTTTTTCATTACGTCAATAGCTAAGGTTTTACAGCGCTCTGAAGTGAGTACTATTTTTCAGTAGTAACTATACATAATAAATTGGCTATTGGCTCTTTTCCCAGACTCCACAACAATGGAAGCACACTGCAGAACATTTCAGCCCTGCTTTTCGACGTAAAAAAAAAACGCACTTCCAGACTCTACCTCCTGGGTTGTGGGGAAAAGATTCAATAATTAATTATTAATAATATTGTAAAATTAATTATTAAAAATATTATTATAACAAAAATAAAATAATTACTGGTGACAAATTATTATTAGTACACACATAATATATCGTATTCTGTATAGTAAAGAGTACTTAAAATAGTACTCACTTCGGATGGCTGTAAAACCTTAGCTATTTACTTAATGAAAAAATGTTGTAAATAAAAGTTGTTCTACGAAAAACAATCTACAAAAATGGTCTGATATAATTTCTTCGTAAACTTATAAAAAAAAGTTTTATTGAAAAATATAAACATCTCTAATTTCTGAACATTTTCGCTTATAACTTTTTTGTTTATAGTTCTACGACAAAAAGTTACTGAACCTAAGTTGTAGAGAATTTAATTTGCAACGAATAATGTTAACATTGTTTTATTATCAGATAAATAGTTTAAGAGATATATCGTAAAAACCATTTCAACCGCTATTTTCAAGATGGCGGCCGTGGGACAAGGGTGGCGACCCCACAAACTTGGTGATAGCTTCACACTGACCCCCCCTACACATCAAAAAAATAAAATTGCGTCCTCTAAAAAATGCGACCCCAAATGTAACTTTTCAATGGACCATTCTTAGTTTGAACTTGATGGAACCAATGACGTCGTAAAATCAACGGCGGGGGGCTGTAGATTTTGATGACAAAATTGTATCTACAAATTCAGAATTGTAATCAACAAGTTACATAAAATTGTAAAGGCACAAGGCGAATCCACAAACCTACAATTTCTGTAAACTTGTAATTACAATATCAATAAAAAACAAGCTAAAAATAGATTTATCCTTTTATTAAATTTCTACAATCAATTTTAAAATACTTATAACAAACAAAAACATAGCATATATAGTAATATTTAGAAGATATTGAAAATTTTTAAAAATTAGAAACGGGTGTAACCGCCGTTGGCCTCTATAACCTCTAAAAGACGAGACCTCATTGAACCAACAAGCCGTGAGCAAATATCGGTTCCCCGCATTTCCTCCCAAATATAATTACAGTGACTAATAAGAGCTTGTTTGGTTCTTTCATTTTGATGCGACCATCGTTGGACCATAAGGCCCCAAAGATTTTCTATCGGGTTGAGGTCCGGCGATCTTGAGGGCCACTGAATTACCCTTACGTCAGTGTGTGAACGAAACCAGGCTCTTACGATCCTCGCATTATGAATTGAACAATTATCTTGAACAAAATCAAATTGTGGCACTTCGTTCTCCGGGTAAACATTACGGACTGTCAGTAGCATTGCATTCTGAAGCACGTCGATATAATTTACAGCCGTCGCTCGAGGAGGTAGAGAACACAATTCTCCTACACCATCCGCACTCATCCAGCCCCAAATATTTACGGAAATTCGACCTGATTCTCTATTTCGGATTACATGATCATCTTTATACCGTGTTGAATTATATCGCCAAAGGTGAAGACGTCCATGCTGACTGGATTTAAACGTTTTTTCATCACAAAACACTGTATTAGACCAATCAAACTCTAAGTGCTCTCTGGCGAAGTTCAGACGAGCAAGTCTGTGAGCATCCGTCAAATATATTTTCTTGGCGTAATGCCTGTGGTGCAACCCCATGTAATGTAGATGATTCCTTATTGTTTGGGCACTCACATCGAACATCTCCGCAAAATGTTTTGTGGGCTTAAAACCATTGATTTCATATTCCCGTCTCATGAATTCTCTATCGTTATTGGAGAGTGCAGGCCGGCGACCACTTCTTCTGTGATCCAACAAACTTCCCTCCTCTCCTTCACGACGAATCCAAAAGCGGACAGAATGCCTCGATATATTCAAATTCCGGGATATCGCACTGATACTGCTTCCCTCATTAAATTGGGCAATTATTTGTGCTCTTTCGGCAATGGTCAAGTTGGCAGGCATTGAGATGATTTTATATGCAGTTGATTGAAAAATAACACGGAAAATATATCGATTTTTTGCATATATTTGACAAAATGTCAATTGTCAGTTTTCTTTTTCAAATGGAATTCGGTTGTCTATTTAAATAGTTTTTATTACTTTTGTTTGGAAACATTTCAATTGCTTTGTAGAAACTAATGTCCTTTTCATTTATACTAAAGGTTAAAATGTCATGTACTTATATGTGACATATGACGTATATACTAAATACATAGGTTTACGTCATGATAATGTTGTCTCTTTCAGTAATATCTTTTTATAACGAACCTTGTTGTAATTTTCGATGACCGGGAAACTAAATCAAAACTGGTACACCACTTTCTTGGCTGACCGTACCTAAATGGTTTTACAAGATACTACTTAAAGTGTTGGTGCCTGTCAAATTGCGTTACGTAATAATAATAATGGGCAATTGTTCAAAGCTGTCTATTTGTATTATCTAAGAGCTAGCGCGCACGAGCAACTTTGTCTCCTCAACTATTTTGTCTCCGCAACTATTTTGTCTCTCCACCCATGGGCTAGTATGAAAGTGCGCGCACGTAGCGACGCAACTCCCCATACAATTGATGGGAGAGACAAAATAGTTGCGGAGATAAAGTTGCTCGTGCGCGCTAGCTCTAAGAGCTAGCGCGCAAGAGCAACTTTGTCTCCGCAACTATTTTGTCTCCGCAACTATTTTGTCTATACCCATGGGCTAGTATGAAAGTGCGCGCACGTAGCGACGCAACTCCCCATACAATTGATGGGAGAGACAAAATAGTTGCGGAGACAAAGTTGCTCGTGCGCGCTAGCTCTAAGAGTTTTGGTAAAAATGTGCATTGTAGGATACTTTGTCATGATTCAATCGCTCTATAACCACTTTAGTATCACATAGTATGTACATATCCTAGGTATGTTTCTTAATAGAAACAAAGGATACCAAGAGTCATATCAACTACTAGCTGCGCTTCGCGGTTTCACCCGCGAGGCTCCGCTCCTGTTGGGACTGATATATAGCCTTCCTCGATAAATGGTCTATCTAACACCGAAATAATTTTTCAAATCGGACCAGTAATTCCTGAGATTAGCATGTTCAAACAAACAAACTCTTCAGCTTTATAATATTATTATAGTATAGATTAATATAGATTAAGATAAAAAATATGATTTAATTACAAGTTCTTCTCAATATCAATATACTGGCATTTTTTGTAACTGTCTTGTTATTCTAACTAGAGAAACAAGTAATTTTAAATTCTATTGATAAACTATATAAATAAACCAAAAAAATTCATGAAAAACCCTAATCATCAAACCTCGTTCGTGTCACGTCTGCAAATGAGAGCCCTTTCAAACTACAACTAGACCAGTGTGGAACACGAGACGAAAATATCGCATGCAATTTTAGCATTTATGCCGAGGTGTTACACTCTAGATTTGCATATACATATTTTGCGGTGCTTGTGTGGATCCGCGTACCCTTTTAGAGGGACGCTCGTTACTGCGTACATCATTGAAACATGCTAAGGGTCTGTGGCTGGGAGACTTCGAACAAAAAGGAGTTTTGAAAACCGACATGTCGAAACATCAGCTTCTTTGTAACTGAGCGTAGTGATGGTGCTTTGTTTGGAAGCCGTCGCGGTAACGATTCAGGTAACTGAGCCTGAGTAGATATTTAAAACGTGTTTACTGAGCACGGTGTAATTTCAAAGGAGGTTTTTGTTGAGCGTATTTGTTTAAAGGACACGGATTAAAAAAGGCCCGGGTTGACTAGAGCACTCCAGACTCAGCTTTTCCAGTTAGCAAATGACGGTTCGTAAGAGAAATAAATGTAAGCATTTTAAATATCTTTTATGGTGCAAATATACTTTACTCGCGTGCCTTAAATTTTCCCTCATTAAATTAATAGCTATTTTTGATAAACCAGATGCCTGTTCTTCTACAAAGTGCTTCAAAAGTATAATTTGTTTTAAAATTGACCTAGTTAGTATTTCCCGATACTACTCTTACTCTAAAACTTTTTGAAATTAAATAAACAACATTTTTACGGCACTCAAAACGTCGCAATCATCAACCCTACCCTCGAACATCTAACTGAGTACATTTAAATGAATAAAACTATAATTAAAACAGGCCTTGACCGAAGTAAAACCAATTACGTTTTACTCGCTCCATGTTACCCCAATAGAACAGTTTTGAAAGTATGATACAAATAAAAAACAACTTAAAAATGAACTGCACAAGGATGAAGATTATTTGATTGTGTTCTTTAATTTTTCATCGCAGGTACAGTCGCTTTGACTGTGAAATCTGATCGAGAGATAGGTCGAATTTTTGCGCGACTGTATTTAGACTTAAGATCGTCGAGTCGTCCATATAAATTGAATTAGAATTTATCTTTATTGGTTTTATCCTAAGTGTTTGTTGGCTTCATTTGATCAATGGAAAAAATTTCACAAATTGTTCTTGACTTTCACAATTTTATGTATCACGTATGTAAGGAGAAAATATTTCCATTGGGTAGAGTTTTAATTTATAATTTGATATTAAATTAATTTTGAGCTGTACTGATAATCTAATCGCAACTTGATTATTAGGCATCGTTAGAAACTCTCATAATTGTTTTAATTTGTTCTGAAATTTGGCTCTACTTTTATTAAAATAAGCACTTATTCAGTTCGTTAAACTTACATGTAATCAGCTTGCTATGAAAATACCACAATACAATTTTATACATAACTAATCAAATTAATGTTTCTTAGAATTTGCGAATTGTCGGAGGTCCAAAAAACAAAACAAAAAATGTATGAGGGTACACTTTGGAGGTAAATAGAATAATTTACGAATGGAAAATATTTAGAAGATAAAATTTTCAAAGTAAATTAACTTTAATAGTACCTACCACAAGATACATTTTGAAATAATTTTATGCTCATTATTTTAACATGAGGCATTAAATTAGTTAAATATATATTAAAGTGTTATACGTAACAGTGTTTATTATGAGTGATAGGTCGGTAGGTACCTAATTTTGTGCGTAGAGCATTTTCTTTGTAGTGGTTCATCATTTAAAGTATTGTTTAGGTACTTTGGTGACATCCATTTCTTTAATACATTAATGTTATTTAATTTTTTAAGTTTTCTTCTATTATTTTAAATGATATCGACGTTACAGAATATAGTATATCAGATTGTATCGTGCTGATATTGTTTCATGGTTTTAATTATTTTTATAGGTCGAAGTAAAAGTTGATATTTCTTAATAGATAGGTACTTATTGTTAATGTACATGAAATGTATATACAGTTGAATTATAAATGGATCAAATATATAAAATAATATAAAAATAAATGACAATAATTTTAAAACAACAGTCCTTATTTATCAAAACCATAACACGTAAAATCAATCACAATAAAACGCTCTGTACCCATTTTATGATCTTATAAAATAAAACATAAAACAAAAGCGGGAATAATTTATAACGATAATTATCCTTTGAGTTATTGCCATTATAAAATATATTAATCTTTATACAAATCGATATTATTGTTAATACGCTAACTGCGCAGTATTACGACAATTGCCTTATTATCTGACGATGGTACAGTTGACTTGGCGAAATGCCAAAACCTTTGTAATACATATTCCTTCGATTTATATCCCAACAGTTCGCTTGTGAATTTTTCATCGTATCTACGAATGAAATATTTGCAAGTTTCAACAAATTGAAACGTGTAAATGGCTGTGCCGATATTCATAGAAGAATCCATACTAACATTATAAATACGGACGTGTTTGTTTGTTCCTCTTTATGTCGAAACCGCGCGATTTTATGGTATGATTTTTGTATAGAGGAATAGTCAGGATGCTGGAGAATGACATAGGTTACATTTTACCGCTTTGTAATGTCTCATTCCCGTGGGTATTTCCTTCAACCACGTGGTCGAACACGCGGGTGGAAAGCTAACGTATAATATAAGAATTAATATAGTCTATTTACTCAATTTGTAAATCCTGCTAACATTGAAATAGTGTTTGTATAGACAGAAGCCCTCAAATCGTTTTCATTTATACAGAGATTTAATGGAAACCTTACTAAAAGCATAAACACTAATTTACATTCAAACGCTTCAAAAATAATACATTTCACATTGAACTAAAAATTAGCCACCTCCATTTTATCCGTTTAAATAATATCACACTAGGGAAAATAATAATTATTCTACACTTATAGTGCACAGTGCCATCATTATTGGCTAAGCTGTTTTTGCGTGATTGCATAATAAAAAAAAACATTCAAATAAAACTTAACACTTATGTATGTTAAATAATGTTATTTGTACTCGAATGTATTTCATAAATTTTACATCATGTTGAATATCTTTGTAAATACATATGATTTCTTTGTACTAAATAGCTTCTTAATATCAAAAAACATTGCATTTGACCCAAACAACCTTTTCCTTTACTCTGTAATCGTTTTCCTCAATATTCCATCGAAATAGGTACCTACTTGTTATTGGTGCCTTTGGTATTATTATTATATATTTTCCTCCATTATATAGCTTGTTTTCGTCCTTATTCAGAAGATATATGTTTAGTCGGTAAGCTTCAAGTTTTACGTACTGTCAAATAATCTATTCTAGAAAAGTTGTAAACAAAATTATCTTTAGATATCTATTTCATCTTCACATCGTGGCGAAGAACTAAAACATAATTAAACTCTAGAAATCATTGTAGTGTCATCGACTTTTTATAAGAGTACAAAAATTGAATTAAATCTGTTTCTGTGGGTCAAAATCGAGTTTAAATGAGTCGTATGTAACCGACTCAACACTCAGATGAAGGTAATAAAAGTGTGTTAAAAATATGGTAGAGGCGGTAAAGAAAAATATAGGAACGTAAAAAGATCCTGAAATAGAGTAGACCTCTTTGTGAATATCTCTGAAATTCTTCGTACAGTTATGAACAAAGCACAATGAAATTAATCGTGATAATAATCGTGATGTACGTGTTAGCAAGCAGATAAACGGGTTATTATTAAAGAACTTTACACATTTCTAGGAAAAGGTAAAGTTAAACACATTGTTGTTTGTAATATCTGTTACTTAGAAATGTCTGCGCTATATTTGTATACCTTTCAAATCCTACTAAAAGGGGTGATAGACGTACGAGTAAGTACGCGAACTTGTGGCTCGACGACCTTTTTCGCTCGTGTATCACCCCAAGTACGCGTACTTAAAAACCGTCGAGTAAGTTCGTTGACGATCAAACATGTTTGAAATTTTACTCGTAGCCCGCCTTCGCTCGCACGTCTGTCACCGCCGCGAGCCGCGAGCCTAGCCTGTCTAGCTATAATATGTGTTACTAAGTGCAAAAGTTCATCATATAATGGCTCAGGCAACCCTTAAATTATTACGCAAGTCTTCCTTCTACATCGTAACTCCTTTATCAAATTTACGTGGGATAAAAGCTCTCTTTTTGTAAGCCAGTTTTTCACCCACTTTTTCTGATTTCGTCTTCTTCTTTTAGTTTTATGAAAATAATTTAATATAATTAATATGAATGAATATAATATAATATAATTGAATATTGGCGAAGGTATCTTTGAATCACGCCAAGGAAGTTTCACTCCTGACGCGTGGGCTCGGCGCACACGCTCTTTTTTTGTAAAGTACCTTCAAAATATAATAGTAAAAACGAAAATATCCTTCAATTTTTGAATATTTATTTTGTTAGAATGCTATTTACTTAAAAATAAGTGCTGGTTATTAAATTAAAAATGTCTATATTTAATTCCTGAATAACATAAAATTCCCTCTATTGATGACATAGAGACATTCGATATCGGTGACACGCGAGAAGCTACTGACCAAGCTCTACGTGTGTCACCGACGTCGAGCCGAGTAAGTACGCGAACTTTAAAACCGCGATTTTAAAGTTCGTACGTCTATCAGCCCTTTAATATTGTAAATGCGAAAGTTTATGAGGATGTGTGTGTGTGTGTGTGTTTGTTACTCTTTCACGCAAATACTACTGAACCGATTACAATGAAATTTAGCACACATATAGAGTGTAACTTGGTTTAACACATTAGGATAGGTTTCATCCCGGAAATCCCACGGGAACGGGAACTATGCGGGTTTTTCTTTAAAAACGCGGGTGAAGCCGCGGGCGGAAAGCTAGTTACACATAAATTAAATATCAACTTTATAT
The DNA here is from genome assembly GCA_907164665.1 of Colias nastes. Classification (NCBI taxonomy): domain Eukaryota; kingdom Metazoa; phylum Arthropoda; class Insecta; order Lepidoptera; family Pieridae; genus Colias; species Colias nastes. The sequence goes on along the minus strand of CAJQZM010040411.1, from coordinate 29,816 downwards.
TTGTACAACATGATGTTCCACGTTCCCTTTAGATTTGGGAACAAAATGATTCAAATTCCAACAAGACTGTGATAAAATAGTTACAATATAAACCATCGAGATATATGTACTACTAGAGAGGTTATTCCAAACAAAAACATTGCGCGCGGCCGATGTGGTGGGGTACGTGTGGAACGAGCGAGGCGTGGCTTCAAGTTCAAAGATTAAGCAATGCGTGCAGATGCGACACATTGTGCAATCTGTTTACTCGGTACTATCTGGTGGTACTGATACTAGGGAATTAATAAAAAGAGGATTTTATATTAAACTATGTATTTTAATTTCCTTTAAATAATATCAATTTAGTAAGCTTTTGTCGTTTTGTGTAGTAATCAATAGTTTTATCAGTTTTTGCTTCATGATGTAATCGAATTTTGGAGTATTGGTTTATAATAGCCCTAATTATTAGGATACGATGATTCAATGTTGATGGCGTTTACGTATAAGAAACTCACATTTTGAAAAATCTCACGTGAGATTCGAGGCTGGGGGAGGGGGTTGAATAAAATCTCACGAGGGGGGGAGGGAGGGGCAGAAAATTTAAAAAAAACACCTCACGTAATTTATGGACGCCCCCTTACTCGATCACAATTTTTGTAACTAATGTGAAAGACGAAACAATAAATACGCAAAGCGGCTTTTACTATAAACGGAACTACATTTAAAAATATACTTTATTTATTGAGTTATAAGGTTGCTTCCATTCTGTTTATTAACATTCTCATAAACATCAATCGCCGCAGAGGCGGCTTGCGACAAAGGCGGCTTGTGTCAAAGGCCTCGGCGATATCATTTAAGAACATAATATTATGTACTTTAGGCAAACTTGTAATAAGATCTATTTTACTTTCTTATTAGTCCATTTGACAAGGATATTGGGTAAGATACCTATTGGAATAATTTTATTATTATGTATGTACTTATTAAATCCGCGAATAAAAAAAATTTTTAGTCGCGAATATAGAAATTGGGTCGCATTTTTTTAATCCGCGAATAGTGAAAACGCGAATAAAGGAAGCGCGATTAAGGAACTTTTACTGTATTAGTTTCTGTGAATGTTGTGTTTATTTGTAATTGTTGTGCATAATAATTTATAAATCCTATTGGAACAACTGTTGATGAACCTTTTTTTTTAATAAATAAAAATAGGTAAATAAATAAATATTACCTAATATAACCTACCGTTTTACTTTGCGTAGTCGGGTAAAAGTATAAATATTTAGGTACTACACCACGGTAATCTTTCCTAGTATACATATATTGTATATTCATAGTTAAAAAATCCAGTTACATTTTTTTAACAGACTCATCGATAGTGTCACGTCTGTGCTGTTAGTCTATGAAAAATGGCGCGAAACGCAGAACGCGTGGTGATTTTTCGCAAAATGATAACAATATTAGTAAAATGCATGACTTACTCATAATAAGGAAACTTACTGGTGAAAAGTCACTCCTCGGGCTTTGTTTGTATTATGGGAACTGTTAAAACAATATCTTAGCACACACGAAGGCATTTTGAACAGAGCAATAACACGTGTTGACGCGGCAAGCGGGGGGCACAGTCCGGCACAGACTAAAGAGACTTGTGATTCTTGCCTCTAGCTCGTGTTAAAGAGAGTGTAGTAGCGATCGCCTCTCTAGTACGTAGTACATACTATCTCGATGATATAAACCCAGTAAATCGGGCCCAAGTCAATATTATAGCCATACTTCAAAGTATTAGCTCGCTTAACAAAAAGCTACATGTTGCTATCTCGACTCCGCAGCTGGTTAACGGCGACCCGGATCAATGTGGATAAAAAATACCGCTTCCTTTGTAAATCTATGGATATTTATATAATAGCGCATACAATATGTGGTGTGTAGGAAATATTTGGTGCCCTAGGAAGTTTTGATCGATCTTATAAAACTATTAGTGAAATGTAGTCTTATAAATGGAATTAATACGGGTTTGCTAAGCAGGTATACCTACGGACGTGAAGTATTGTAAAACATAACTATTTGAGTATTTGCATAAGCGTAAACTAACTGAGAAATGATACAAATTGCCTGCGACATATCTATACTGTCAATATAAAGCTGAAGAATTGGTTTGTTTGAACGGACTAATCTTATGAGTTGTATTTTGAATTTCCTCAACAGTGAGGATATGTACAATGTACATCATCCCTGAGAGCTGTAGGCTATTTATGTTCCTATCACGGGCGAAACACATAGATAAGTCATTTAGATGCGGCCTATAATTGATATTGTGTAAATGTTTAGTATTACAAATGTCCAATGAGTAATTAAAACTAATAAATAAACGTACATTTACACTCCTTACAATATAAGCTATACAAAGAAAAGACGATTGTTACAACCATGTTTCAACTAATTTAAATTCGCACGTTTCTCATATTATAAACGTGGTAATATACCGCCAAATGTACCAGTAAAACATGATCTATAGAATCCTCTTTCATTTCACGAAGCTTTTAATTTTCTTTGAATTTTTAACGCTCTGGGAAGTGAGAGGTTGTTTTAACGTTCTGTTAGGTACAGTCAGCATATAATTACTTATTCACTTTATTATATTCGGATTTTTTATTATCTTTTATTTTATGAGGATTTATTTGAATGGAGATTGTTATGTGGAATTAATTTTTGATATCTACACATTCTAGAATTAAATTCTTTTGTAGATAATTATAATGGATTCATTTACTCAATTCGAGCAATTTATTTTTATTGAATTGATTCAAAATTATTTTTCTATGAATGAATGAATTACTGAATGAGAATTGTACAATAGAAAATTGTTCTTTGCATTATGCTAGAAATATAATACAAATAACATTCGTGCTTTCAGTTTACATTAATACCACAATATTGAAATACTTTTAGATACGTTTCTTATGTTGATTTTATAACAAATGTTACTTAGATAACATAACGAAACATAAAAAAGTAAAATATCTAATAAAATAATTGCAACACAGTGAGAAATACCTCACTGTAAAGCGCTTTTAATACCGGTTTTATTTGCTGACGTTACGGTTTGAGCGCTGCCAGTGTTGTGGTTTTAGGCGCCAACGTTTGACAGGGCATTTTGATTCCAGTGGCATATATCCAGTACGTTCGTGCTTTTGATTGCCCCTCTCTATGGGAATGCCAATTTGGTCTAGTTAAAGATTAACAATGCTTGAATATTAATTGTTTCAGACATCGTTTCAGTTGGATTTGGGGGATGTGGGGAAGTGATGAGCGATGTAGGTTTATAAATACGGTTCTGTAGGTTTTTAATTTATCGTGATATGTTGTATTGTACTTGCTCTACATCTTATTGTTATGTTATATTATATACTGACAAGTAATGGAATTTAAACAGTTAATGCCATAAAACTTACAGTAAATAATTTAACTAAAAATAACTAATAGCCGTGCTAGGAAATACATTCGCTTGACTGCCTCTGTGAAAACATTAAAAATATTAGACCATTTCCAGCGATGACACATTATGTGTTGCACTAACAGAGTAACGGAAGTACTCTTAAATACAACGCTAACTTTTAATACATCTAAAATAATAATAACAGAATAGTATTTCTAATAATCATTTTAAAGCCGCATTGGCAGCCAGCCACAAGAATCAAACGCTACAAAACCCAGGACAAAAGCGGGCATTGTGTATTCAGCTTGCGTCCTACATGAGGACAGAGGAAATTTATAGAAGACATAATTGGTTTCGTATTGGAGCGCGGGTCCATTTCGGTAATGGACGCCGCAGCGCTTGATTTGATACCTACGAATTCTGTTACATTGCTGATTTATTTGGCAGCGGACTAATGGTCCACTCGTTCCATTAACTTTTCATTCGCAAATCGGATCAGCTCCAATACGATCAAATGAGGCGGGTTTTCTTTTTTCGGGCGGACCTGTTGGTTGCACTTTAGTCGTAATTTGTAATTGGCTGCTAATGAATCGGCTACCTTTTAGCTGTAATTGCGAAAGTGGAAGTATATTATATAGGGGAAAAATTACATGAGTATAATGATTAGTATTAATAAATACTTTATCGGTACTTTATCAGTAACATATAAAATAATAATATTATATAATATCTTATTAAATCCAATGCTAGATAGGTTATGATGATGAAAGTAACATTAGTTTTAGATGGTTTTATTTTTGTATTTATATTATAAATTTCATCTATAAATCATAAAGTAGATTATTTATTTCACTTAATAATAACGTTTTAAGCACATAACATTTTAATCTTTTTATTTTACATTGGTTTGTTAGAAATATAAACTAGTAGTACGCATGACTTGTTTAGGTACTAAATACCACATCCAAAACATATTTATTTTATGCAATTTTATGCGTTTTACCAAAATAAAAAAACAAACCATTCGACAAAAAACAAACATTTAATAACGGAACATCAGCGTGACAGCCTCGTATTTAAAAGTATCATATTAAATAAAGCGAGCTTACTATTTTTTTATGAAAAATCAAGGCTATTAAATGTCGTCAAGTTACGTTTTTTAATATTAATATCCGCTGGCGGTCTCGGCCACGAAATATTACGCTGTGGATCGGATGCACGCTGTCAATTGGCTTGATCGATGTTGCCAGCGGCTAAAATGCACGGTCATGGATACAGATTTTTTATTCTGTGCCACAGATAAAATATATCGTTGTGTGTGACAGTCTTCTTTTGAATTGAATTATAGTTTTTATTTTTTTGTTTTGTGCCAGTCTTCTTTTGAATTGAATTTTAGTTTTTTTTTTGTTTTGTGCCATGCGGTTTGTGTTAGTGTCAAAATTGTATGGCAAAAAGGTAGAGTAAATTATAAAAGCTTATACTCATAAATCATAGCCGTGTTAAAGGGAGCTTATGAGTTAATCAATTTAAAGGGCCCTGAAATATACTCTCTGTACGTGGAAAGGATAATAATTAATGTAAAAAATATTAAAGTAACAATCGAAACAAACTCTACCAGGCCAGGCCGGGGAAAACAGCTTGGTATTATATAATTTCGATTAAAATAAATGTTATAAAGTAATGTAACATCTTTAATAACCCTATATTGAATAAAAATTCAACTTAACTATCATTTCTTATATTTTGACTGAAATTGAAACGCAAAACTTTATGCATAATCGCTATTGGTAAACGGTAAACTTTTTGTACGAGTGTTGTCTGTCGCTTTCGGGCTTTTGAGAGAGTTTTCATATAAGTCTACAGAATTATTTGTTGGTAATACAGATTGGATATTGTTGCGAATTTATTTTAAAAGAATTACAGTATTTTTGTCAGTTTTACAACTTCTGGTTATGTTTCGTATAGTTTATAGGTCAGATAAGATAAAAATAATGTATGATGTCAAAAGTGTTATGGTGCATTTACATCAAACGAACATAGAGCTAGAGCAAGAGCATTCTTTCGTGATCTTTTAGTGTAAACGTAAAGGAAAACTCGTATTCAGTGATAATCAGTATTAGAACTTTGCATAGAATCTTTTCGAATGCATTAAGAATAACGAAATAATTCTCTACGCCTGTTTACACTAAATTCAATCAAAAAATTCAATTTATACACATTTATTTTAGTCATTTAAAATACCATTAGAAATTTTATCGACAATTTAATTCACAAATGATAGTTTGTTCAAGCTCACTGAACAGATCGTTTAATTTATAACAGTCGAACACTTAGCCAATTATACACGATTTAATGTTAATTATTATATTGGACAATACAATATTTATGCTTTAAATGCCATACAATTAACCAATTGTAGTTTAAATTCTCGATTGTCGTGTTGTTTTGTAGTAATTAATTTGTTTGTACCGTTTATGTGACGATTTATAGTGAGAACAAAAAAGTGATAAATATTTTCTTGCTGTTCCAGTTTTATTTGTTATATTGACTATAGATGTACCAACAATATCATAAGTAGAATAATATTATAGATATTTTTTGGCGCCGAAACTCGTATGAAAATCCTTGGTGTTGCGTAATCAAGTAGTTATAATGCAAACAGACACACCTGCAAACGTAGTGGAGAGCTTTTATTTCTAATATTATATTATGGGTGATTAAGATTAACATTTACTATGAACTTGATTATGATATACCACGAATTAAATCTCAATCATATTCCTTAATTCCTTTAAATATCCTACGTCATCTGCTAATTTATATCAATTTTGATTGTCACTTGTCACCTGTAAATTGAATTGCATACAAAATTATCATTACTATGCAATATAATAAGCTAGTATAATTACATATAAGTTGTTGGATTGTAATCACATTACACTGGCCGACGCTTGGTGTAACTTAATTGTTTGCTTCGTGTAGTCGTGAGCAAAGAGTTACGTCCAAATTGTAGCGGATCTAAATATGTACCATTGTATGTATATAGTGATTAATTTAATAATTACAGCACAAATGATGTATCAAAATTCAACGGAAAATAGTATAACCTTTAGTTTTTCTATTTTTTTTTATAATACATACATACATAAGTATTATAAGTACTATTCCAAAATTGTAATCAAATCAAATCAAATCAAATCAAATTTGTTTATTTGCTCGTATATGGTCATACAAAGGTGTTAATATACAATATTTATATCACATATACTGCCATTGTAAATGGCGTGCAAAAATTTTTGAAATTACAAATTAAATTATCAATAATATAGGTACAAATTAATACATTCAATCAACAACAGAATAGAATAGATGTAGATAATTAATTGCTTAAGAATCGTAATGTGCAGGCATTTTAGATTGCAAAAATTGATCCCTCAATACTAAGAACGTATAAATCCTGTTTCCCATTAAAGTAGCTAACAATCGAATTAAGTGAATTATTCATTCCAGTCAAAATTAAATAATCGCGAAATTAAGCGGACAATGCGAAAAAAGGAATGATTAATTTAGAATGAATAAAATATTACACCGCTGTCAGTTGGGCGCGGTTTCGTGTTAATATACGTCGGCTGATGGCGGTAAAAGAAAAATACGGTTTTCGGACAAATGCCGCTGTAATGTGGGCAACACTGGGAAATTGATTGCTGGCTTGCAGAGTTTTGTTGCCGTTCGCTAAATAAGGGAGAATTACGTGAATTCAGTGTCGCTTATTTTGTGCTTTCTTTTTCTTTATTAGATTATGTTGTTTGCGCTACTTAGGGTCTTATGGTTATTTAAAGAGGGTGTGTTTGTTGTAGAGCTCTTGTTGGTGAGGTTTTATCTCTATATGCGCTAAGTTTACTAACCACTTGTATTGTTGTTAATCAAAAACTATCAACCATACTTATATTGGCGAAAATTTAGAATTGCGAAAATTAGGTCTATATAATATATTATCATAACTATCATTCAATTTCTAACAATTATGTAAAATGTAAAATAACAGACCACTTAAAACTATTCAAAGTTTATTTAATCCAAATCATAATTATCATCGAAAATAACTGAGCATTTCTTGTTACAGATACTATAGCGTTACGGGATGTGCAGATGATCGCACCGTCAGCTGTCAAGCTTGGTGACACCGTCCTGCTCGGCTGCAAATGGGCTCTAGAAGGGAACGAGACCCTTTACAGTGTGAAATGGTATCGAGGCAGGCAGGAGTTCTTCAGCTATTTGCCCAAGGAGTATCCTTTTACCAGGATATTCGCGCAGCCTGGGATTGATGTTGATGTAAGTATCATGTATGTTATAGTAGTTTGTCCTGGCTTCCCCCGGTTGAAACGGAATAAAAATTATTAATGTCTACTGATTCAACACGCTGGATAAATTAAGCTACGTCACTTGGCAAAGATGAAGCTTTGGTAATGACAAGAGATAGTTTTGCAATCGGTCGAGTAAATCAAATCAATCGTAACCAACAAATAATAAAAGTCGGTATTAGTTCGGATTTAGATGAAAATGTTGCCTTTGCTTAATACACTTAATGATGTGTATGTAGATAATGATAAATATATTAAATATTGCTCCATGTTTTTTTCACTTACTTCCACGAAAATAATTTCAACCCGGGTGAAACCGGAGCGTGCGACTAGTTATTTACATGTATATTGTTTCAT
>CAJQZM010040411.1:0-16686 GCA_907164665.1 Colias nastes | reverse complement strand
TGCTTAATAAGTTCAAGTTTAATCTCTTTTAATTTGATGAGCTTATAGAGTAATTTTATTGGCTTCAAGATTTAATTTGAAAAGAACTCCAACAATATTATTAGATTAGAAATGAGAGCTTTACCTAGATGAAAAATGTGTTTATTTTCATTTAATCGGATTTTATTATACGTTCAGTGTTTGGAGGTTATTGAGAGGTTAAAATAACAATGATTATAATGTTTTTATCATACTTTAAACAAAAGTGAAACTCTAAAAATTATATTACTAATTGATCGATCGATCGTATGAAACGTAATATTAATACATAGACCGTAATTATTTTAATTCGCGTCACATTATTTAATATATTTAAATTGCTAATACTTAAAAAAAATCCAAAATTCTAAATTGCTTACTTGAAACAATAAAAACACACATTTCAAGAACTTTATGAACGATGGCACTCATAAAAACTTAAATAAGCTGTGGCACAGGTGCCAAAAACTTACTTATGATGTTTAGATATGGTTTAAAAATAAACCTATCTCCATGTGATTAAAACTATTATGACAATAAACAAACCTCCAACTTACTAAAGAAGTTAGAGAGCTTCTATGAAATCCTTTGAATATCAACACCGGATTATATAGTTTATCACACAGATTTATCTCGGATAATGAACGCTTGAAGCTATGCCCTGTTTCAATACTGACATGGCTGGAGATATGCTACTAATTTGCAAGTATTAAACCGAGATTCCATGATATGTGGAAAGGCAACTTCCTCGCTTAATATATGTAACGTACTAATTATGTAATTGTTATATGTGTTAGATGTCTGGTGATAATTTAAATATGAAGAGGTGCCGAATGAATATATAGTTCTAAACTTCTAACCACAGGTTCTAACACATTGAGCTATTATTACTACGTATGGACGAGACACCACGAAGAAAATCTGTGCGCCAAGCGCGGCGGCGCGGGGCGGCTTGTGAGTCAAATGACGCAAAATGGCGCCCGCCAAAAATTTTGCTCGAACCAAGTTTTAAAAATGATTATCTTGTTAATTACCGATGAAAAGTTATTTCTTTGCACTTTGCCGCATTACTTGAATTATTAGGGCAATATCGTAACACACTCGAGGGCATATTAATTTGATGAGTTTCATGGTTTTTTGCTATAAAACAAACAAGACATGAACGCGACCATCGCGCTAAAGCGACTGAGTGCAGTTTGGCCGTATGGCTTATGTTGAGCGGAACATAAGTGATGTAGGCGGTGTCGTCTCCATATGTATATCTCAATGTTCTAACATAGTACCTAATACAATTTGTAAGGTTCTTTCTTTACATAAGGATTATTTTTTATCATGACAATGTACATTGGGAAGCGGTCAATTCGTTAATTTAAATAAAATTTAAGTAATTGTTGTGTGTGCAAATAGATTGTGAGTTTATATCCATCTAACGAGGAATAAGAGTAAGTATCTAAATAGGTACTCGTATACTTCGTATTTGAAATACAGTATTGAATATTAAATTGTAACAGTCATTACGCTTGGTAAGAACACGTTGAAACTAGACACTTCGATGTTAATTGTTATTTTATTCATTTCAAATTTTATTTTCGAAAGAACCGTGGCCTAAAAACCCAGATAAAATGTTTAACATTACTCCTTTCATTCGTTCCAGCGTCCGAACTTTAATAACATTAGCAGGATATTCCCTAGTTTTTATTAACTGCAGCGATACTTTAAATATAAGAATAAAAAGTGTAACTCCATTCAACTGGCAGTTATCAATGGTCAATTAAAGTTGATATTTCAATGATGGAAAGTATTTAAAAGCATTTACTTCTCCAATTAGCTCAAAACTCCGAGCTGGTACATTTTTAATACAGCATCATTTGGAGCAACAAGTATATAAAACTTGTTCTGGAATAATTGGAGTGTTTTCTCCAATCTTCATAATTATTTTGATTTATAAGCACTTTAGCTATGAATAAGTTTCTAGTGTGTATTGTGGAATATAATTATGTGTATGGAATTATAATTATGTGTTTACAGCCAATTTGTTCATAGAATTGAAGTATGTTTATTGAAAATCCATACTAATATTATAAATGCGAAAGTAACTCTGTCTGTCTGTCTGTTACTCAATCACGCCTAAACTACTGAACCAATTTTCATGAAATTTGGTATGGATATATTTTGATACCCGAGAAAGGACATAGGCTACTTTTTATCCCGGGAAAATGACGCAATCCCGGAAATCCCACGGGAACGGGAACTATGCGAGTTTTTCTTTGACTGCGCGGGCGAAGCCGCGGGCGGAAACCTAGTTATTCTATAAAATTATTATTCTTTATTGAAAAGTGTATAAACCCAATAACCACCCGATGCTTTTTGATCAGCGGTAACAGAATCGAGACTTACAATTTGTAGAGAGCTTTTTTAAATTGTTGATGAGTCGCTAGCCTTCAATAAACTTAAATTATTAATAAAATTATATCTCATTCGTTTAAAATGGAAAATCATTTAATATTATGTATTATTTGGCCTTTTTAAATATTTAACTTTGTTCTTGTCAAAAAGAAATCTAAAGTATGCACACACAATATTACCTAAGCTCCTTACATTTCGTAAATGAATTATACTACCGTATATTGAAGTATTTATCTTCCCAAAGTAAATAATATACTGGAAATATATTCCTTTATGCCCACACTCGTTTGCCTTTTAAGTATTTCAAAGGGAATGTAAAAATATTTGATCATTTCTGAGTAAGGGATGGGTCATGGCATCCGGTGTACCGAGGTTCTTACAAACCTTTCTGTATATGTTTAAATTTGAAGGGAACCCGTTTTGAAATGATCGCGGACTTTAAACGTAACAGAGTGCTTTAATAAAAGCGCAGAAATAATTTAGGAAGGACTTTTAGGAGGAAAACATCTAAAAATAAAATAGCTACGATATAATTTAAGGAATTAAAGAAGCAAATATTATGTATGTACAAAAATAAATATAAAAAATATTGTACTAAGCATAAAAATAACGCTGTTACATTAGCATAAAAAGAAGTTATAGGTACCAATATGTAGGTACTTCGGTAATGTATTATAGGTCCATGTAGAACAACCAAAAAACTAGGAAATATACGAATTGAATTTGCACGTATGAACAATATTGATATTATTGTTATTGTAAATCGTTTTTCAACTGTTCGAAAAAATAACGAAAAAAATATCTTGCTTTCAATCTGAACGATATTTGTATCCATATTTTTCTAGAAAAATTTTAACTTTACTAAAAACGTGCGCAGTTCATGACTGCTGATAGAAATGAAAACTTATTATTTTGTGAATTACTTTCAATGAATCTATATAGGTACCAAAAATTGCTCAATACGATTAAAGTTTTCGTTTTAAAAAATGAGTCGTGTAATTTTTTAAATTTATCCAAACATTGGAATACCAATATTATAATATACAGGAATATCTACCAAAATAATATTCTTTAATATAGAAGCAATTACAACTCCTTATTGAAATATAAAGCTATGAAAATAAGCCAAACACCTCCCGGCTACTGACAGCCGACGCGTCTAATTAAAATTCCCTATTACAAATAGTAATTGTTTCAAAATGTTCAAGAAATTCCCGATAAACCACAACTTTTGAATTTCTAGAAGGCAAATATCACAAAGTCAATTTTAATGTACATTAAATACGGAAAAAAGAAAGAAATCAAAGTTAATAAATGCGGTTAAATCTATTACGCCCTACTAATTTTGCTTTCAATTTGCGACATTAAAATTTGTAGACGATGAAAATTACCTCATGTTTAAAAAAAATCAGCAAACTCTACATCGAAATTTATCAGATACTGTTCCTTAGTATATTATAGTTACCCTAGTTTTAAAACAAATTAAACCGGGTTGAAAAAGTATGAATTGAAAATAACATTGTTTTGAAAATAATTTTCCACCTTCATTAGAATGAATAAAATTTCGATAAGAATATAAATACAGAAATAAGAGATTTTTTCATTATTTTAAAATTCTTACTTCCCACGGGAAGCAACACTCACCTTGAGATAAAAGCATCCCAGTACGATCCCAGTAGTTTCACATGAATATTGATATCTTATCTTCGGGGTTTTTTTAACATTTATTATTATTAAATAAGGGAAGTAGGTATTTTTTAAGCTAATGCATAGCTTCTATCGCGGGCCTTGAGCGCGGGGACCGAATCCAGAAATTGCGTAACGAAAAACCTCACGCTCCCCACTCCGACGGGCACGGAGGTGTGGCTTGAAGGCATGCTATGCAATAGCTTTACCGCGGCAGTCCCCGAGTGCCACACGTCTTTTTTTATAATTTTGAGAAAAAACAATTTAAAAACAGACATCATCACAGGCTAAATCCCTTGCTTGTATAAAATAATTGGTCCTTTTAATGACAATCAAATAAACGCTCTTTCTTCTTTAATGGACGTAAAAAAGAACTTCACGATAGTAAAAACAAAATTATCAGGTCGTTTTCGCACTTTTTACCTTTTATTGTGGACTGTTAAGGAAAATTCGTTTTACGACACGCTAAATTTCTCGAATAAACATGAGGCACATTTTATTTGAAGATATAGATCTTTTAATTATAATAATATTATATTCATAAATCCACTTAACTTACCTTTAATGCGATTTTATGAGAAATCTTTGTATCGAACTCATTGATTTATTTATAAAAAATGGGTTAGTATTTCATTCTGATTTGTGAATAAACCGAATTTCAATAAGTTTTTCCAAATTCTATACAATATTATGTACCTATCTATTGAAGCTGTTCAGACGTGATTAAATAGTAAAAGAAAAAAAAAACTTTATTTCGCGTTTTAATAATCTGATATTCATTTTTAATAATCACAATATTAGTCCTTGGACTAAGGCTTTGAATTGTTGATCTTTATTGATTTAATATACAGTTTATTGAAATTGAAAGAAAAGTTTATTTACTGATTCCAAATTTAGGTTAGCCAAACTCTTCAAGTATTTATTCTAATTAATGAATATAAAAAATTATTTAGATACTTAAAATAATTAATACAAAGGCTTAATAAAATAGGTATATTAATAAAATAGGTATAAAATAAAATATAGTATTAGCACAGAATACATAATAGTAGCTAAACGCTACAGAACGGACACTCTCCGCCTCCCGCCAAAATTAAACTTACCTCACCCCCGCGCGATCAGACATAAAATGGGCCATATTTTTCTGCAAGGACGATACGCAACGAAGATTGACAACATTAATCAAATTGACTTAAAGTAATTTTATTATTTTGGATTTGTGATTATCGTTTTTCGTAGAAAATGGTTAGATATTGTGCTGTTTACGGATGTATTTCATCAGAAAAACGCGAATTTTTTTTTACGCTAGTCACAAATGTGCCAACCATAAAGCGTTAACACACACATTTGCAGTCTCTACAGTGTGACTGTCAAAACCTTAGAGTATATATACTATCTATAGAGTGAGAATAACCAAGTGGGAACAGTAGGCACAGGTGGGAACAACACGACGTTCCCGCCGCGAGCGCTCGCAGTCGTGGTTGAGTGCTGTCGAAGTGCGTTGCTCTGGAATTTTTTTCATATTTACGAATAAACATGGTGAAATGTGCAGTTCTATCTTGCAAAAACGATACTAGAAAATACACAAAATTGACATCCAGTATCACATTTCATCAGTAAGTCGATTGTTATACTTATTTTTATGAAAATAAATTTAGCATCGCGGGGGTGAAGGGGAGGTGGGAGGTGGACACGCGCAGGCTCGCTCGCGCGCCTCACTGCCGCCACGTGATCGTAGTGATGTGACCTGACCAACGCTGTATTCGATATAAAGTTTACTAGAAGAACTATATTTTAACAAATTATTTATTTAACTTTAAAATTAAAACTCTTTTAAAAATGTATTATAAATAAATTTGTGGTGTGTTTTGTATGATACACTTTCTAATATTATGAATGCGAATGTATTACTTATAGTGTAAATGTAAAGTATGTAATGTTACGATATATTTTCTGAACCGCTAAATTGATTTTAAAGATTTTGATAGTAGAATGGATAAAATTAAATAAAAAAATTATTAATATTATTTATTATATTATCATTTTAAATTATTAATTATTTCTTATTTTTATTTAACATTTTTAAAACAGTATTATTATTTTTTGATTTATTATTATAGAAATAGCACTAAACCCGATCTTTTATTTTATTAACTTTATTATTTAAAAAGTACTCACGTTTTTCTGATATTCCAATTAAACATATTTTTTAAAAGTAGGTACTTATAATTAATACAAGAAATATTCAAATGGAATAAACAAACTTTATTCAGTTGGTAAACAAATTTAAAATTACATATTTATACTTTACTAGCTTCCGCCCGCGACTCCGTCCGCGCGGATGTCGGTCTTCGCGTGGATGGTTTATTTCTCCATTTTGAGTAACTCTGACAATAACATCTTATAAATATCTATTGGACCCAAATACGGCTAGGCCTATAATAATACCCAACGTGTGTTCGCGGTTCTACAGAACAACGTCTATGGATAAACCTGAAAAAAAAAGATTATTTTTTTTCTACGTATTTTTCCAGGATAAAAAGTATCCTATTTTACGCCCAGGATAATAAGGTATAATTATACCAAGTTTTATCGAAATCGGACCGTTAGTTTTCACGTGATGTCTTCACATACAGACAGACAGACAGACAGACAGACAGACAGACAAAAATTTTTTTAATCACATATTTGGGTTTGGTATCGATCCAGTAATACCCCCTGCTATTTATTTTTTCAATATTTTCAATGTACAGAATTGACCCTTCTACAGATTTATTATATTATACTTTATTCATATATTTTTCCTTTAATAACTTATTGAACATAAAATTTACTTAGGATACATATTTATTTACATAACTTATCGATAGTTCAACACGCAATTGATACCTACCCATCCCTATTTGTCACACACACATCTATATAGTATGTATAGCTCATCTGCCTACGATGCGCACTAAGCAATTTGTGCAATACACGCGCTCTATACTATTGTAATATATACTCTAAGGTCAAAATGATCATTTTGTATGGAGTGTCCGGGGTGTGGTATTAGTAAAATAGGTATAAAATAAAAAAAAAAAGTATTAATAAATTAGGTATAAAATAAAATAGGTCTATTAAAATATTTTCCATTAACCAAAATAGATTATAAAAACTAAAGATATTATCGCTTCTAATGAATAGATTTTCCAATCTATTATTAGATTTAAGTAACATTGAAGACCTAAAAACCTATAAAAATAAGCGGCAATTAAACCGATTATCGTGAAAACCTGTGAAAACAGAGCAAAAACATTTATAGACAAACAGGGCAAGAAAACAAGATCATTAAAACAGAATTATGCTTTTATTTCTGAGTCTCATAATTATAACTTCAAGGGGATCAGAAAAACTTTCGTCTTTCCAAGTAACATTTTCCTGACGCAAATGAATAAGAGAATGTTGATATAATATTATATTTATTCCCTCTAGAGATAGTAGTTTTTATTATAGTTGAGCTGTAGTTTTAAACCTAGCTAAGCTGTATTTGATACAGTTTATTTTAATATCATAATGAGAAATATCATTCGATTATTTCAAATGTTTTTACCGAATACAATCTTATTATTGGTCTGATTAAAAAAGCTTTAAACGAAATTGCCTATGTTTTAGCTGTTTACTTGATAAGATCGATCAATCCAAGTCGAGCCCGGACAAAAAAATGCCTTTAGAACCTTCTATGTGTATTAGTTAACATTGAAAACTCTACCATATTATTATATTTTCTTTACACTTCACACCGTAACGATATGTGTAAAATCCGATTGTTCAAATTGTGAAAATTTCCTAAACACGAGGTAAATTGTTTTTAAAAAAGAATTATTTATATTTCTCGTTTTCGCTAATATTAGTTTAATTTCATCAGTAAGTTCCGAAGGAACCTTAAGTTTAAATAACTGGAACATTAAACAAACAATAAAACAATGAAGAGAATTTAGGAAATAGGAAACTAAATATTTTCCATCATAATCCGTAAAGCCGCGGGCGACTGCTAGTTAATTAATTGGCTTTTAACTTAAAACAAATTTGCTTTTATTGTGTTTATTCATTTCACATTCAATGCTTTTCATAATTGTTAAAAAGCTAGCATCAAAGGGGTTAAAAAACATAAAGAGCTGTTTCAGTCAGACGATAATAAGAGGAGTGTTGTGAAAAATTAAAATTGACCCAAGCTTGGTCAGAGTAAACAAGTTCGTTAGTTGACTGTGCCGTCGATATCGAGGCGATGAAATTATACCTATGAACACAAACATCTTTTCTTTTATCAACTTTATAATACTTGCGTTCTTCCTTATTCTTAAAATGCGAAAGTATGTTTTTATTTTAATTTTTATTCTTGATTTCAATTTTGTGGTATGATTTTAGTGCAATTGAGGCTACTGTTTTTCGCAGCGAAATATCCTATTCCATCGGAATTTCCTTTGACCGAGCGAATTGTCGAGAACAATAACTAGTAGGAGTAATATAAGATGTCTGCGGTAGGACGGTTGACTTTAAATGACAGTTGTAGAACAATCTAGACGATCGCTTGAGGTAATTTTCAAATTAATGAATGTAATCTTTATACGTATATTACGTTTGCACAAGGACATTTTCGCCTGAACGCAGAAGATCTTAATTTAATTGTAAAATGTAAGTCAAAATTTACATATTTATATTGGTTATTCTAGATGTTTTAACTCTTAATAGTTCGACTATACATACTACATTTTCATATCTATAATGAGTCGTGAAAATTAAATCACATGATAATTTTATTATTATCAAATGAAGGCCGCTAGATTATCAATGAATATAATATTATGTTTAGCATAATATATTTATTTTATTGTTTACATTCCTTTAATTTAATTTAAAACTATTTACTATTTCTTACAATTTATAATAGAGCTTTAATCACAACCTCAAAACGGAAACGAATGATAATTTCAAAGAATTTTCTCTTTAATAAAATAAATATATATTCGATATTATAAATGCACAGTGCGTAATCACGGAGTAGGGGTGAGCAATCTTATTTTCCAATGTTGGATCAATACAGAGAAGTGGGACAAAGGATATTACTGGACATAGAATGAAGAAAAAAGTTGCTTTAATTACAGTACGCTTGCTTCGAAACTAAACTGTTTTGCTGCACACTCGTTTAAGCGAACTCTTTGAGTAATTATGGGACACATTATGAAAGTTTATAGTTTTTTGTTTCATGGATATTTTCATATAAGATTGTTTAAAAATATTGTTTATGTATTGATCTACATGATGTTCGCAACATCATATTATGCGAGTTTGGGAAACTTTTGTGGACAACCCTGATTCATTTTCAAGAAAAAGACTGCCTTTCACTAAAAATTATTAGTTTGGAAGGTAGAGCCTACTGGATTCCGTTGTAAATCTAAGTCAGACTAGAATTTACTCAAGTGATAACAACATCGAATTTGTATGGATATATAATACCTAGATACTGGCAAACCAAAGTTCAAGAAAAATGTAATCTTGTAAAAAATATAAAAAATGAAAATGTATTCAACCCTGAAATTGAATCGTAAAAATAATATCCATTCTGTCAGCTGTTGTGGGAATCAAGTTAAACTTTATAAACCATAATTAATTAAGTGCTTGTTTCATTTTTATTTATCGTAAATGTTACCAAATTTTAATTTGAGAGAACAGAATACTATAAAGCGTATACTAAAGCTCGTTTATTTAAAATTTTGATTGATTGTGGAAATTGTAAACAGAATTTTGTGAAGTTATAACATAATTTTATTTATTCAGATGTTCGTTATTAATTAATAAACGGAATAGAAAGACTAATATTATTAGTTTATCTTTTGTTACCCTTCCTGTTGTGCTAAATGTTTTGCTGACTTTAAAGATAATTTGCCCTGTGTTGTGAAGAGTTAAGATTATCTTTATAATAAATAGATATTTCATAGATCACGTAGCCGCCCATTAAAACTTATGACACTAGACCCAATGATATTTCTTGTTTGTATAATATCATTGACTAGACCAAAGAATAAAAAAGAGCGTGTGTGCCGAGTGCACGTGTCAGAAGTGAAACTTTTTTGGCAAGATTACGATATATACTATTTAGAAGATACTGAAATTGTCGCCTTCTTCATGACGTGACGGTATTGCCATGACGCGACCTTGAAATTTTACTCTCAACGCAACTCAAGTTTCACTTCAAAAATAAAGAAACTGCCATGCCGCATAATATACTCTATCTCAACCCCACAATCTATGAATATTCAACTATTAGTATCAAGCAAAACCCCTAAGTATACGAAAATAATATAACAAGTTACCAAGGTAAATAGAAAAAGGTCGGAACTATTATGCATTCCCATACCGTACCTTCGGCCCTCAGCCAAGCGTATCGTTTGACATAGGAAAACGTAATGATATCGTATCACATAGCATGTCAAAACCTAGCTTCCGGTTTGATGGGGTCACGACAGGCTATGTGACGTTGTTTGGAAAATAAGTCCATAGTCTACAATCTGAGCAGAATTTGAGCTTTTGAAATAACACCGTCTAGCTATTGTCATACTACAGATAATATTATATTATAATACTATACTGTTATGTGCATAATATTATAAATTATGAGATAGTCCGTAGACAGTGGATACTTACTTACTTGTCAAATAATGATAAATTGTTTAAAAACAGCGTTAAAAAGTTTTAGTAGAAAATTAAGTATGTAATACTAGGTATCCATTAATTTATTTTTAAAGTATTAGAGCATTATCTAAATCTTTCGAAATTATAGTTTCCAGTACATTTTGACTCTAGCTTTTAACACGTTTAATAGCTTCACCTGTATGTTTGTATATAATCGACTCCTTTTGATTAAATTTTAAACTTTTAACGGATAGATTTAATTCGAACTTTGAGCACTTCGAGAATCAGTGCCCCTACAAATAATTCCAGGAATTTATCTTAAGCTTGTTTTTTTAAACTATATTTACATGACTACCTCAATTACCACAGGTATCAAGGTCGACCTCCCAGCAAGTGGTGCTACGAGAGGCTAGCCGCGCACTCGCGGGGAGATACCGCTGCGAGGTGTCCGCTGACGCGCCCTCCTTCCACACGCAAGTGCGGTCAGCGTATATACATGTTGTTGGTAAGTGGCAGCTTATAAGTGGTATAAGTATGGTATAAGCGGTATAAGTGCTATAAGTGGTATAAGCGGTATAAGTGGTATAATCGCTATAAGCGGTATACGTGGTATAAGCGGTATACGCGGTATAAGAGGTATAAGTGGTATAAGCGGTATTAATGATAATATAAATGATGGACTTATATTATGTTTATTGTATATAATATAAATTGAACGTTGTTTTGTATAATGTTTCTGCTCTAGGAAATATTAATTATAAGTAACCTTCTGGCTGGTCTGTTGTTTGATACTAACAACGTGATTTAATGCATTTTGTTTGATGAGTGCTATTGATAATAATGGATTGAAGCTAAGTTAAGTGTATTAATTATTATGCTATATTTTATGATTTGATTATGAAAGCACAGATTACTCTATTGTACGTTCAATAGATTAACTTAAGTTGTTGAATGCTATTAACAATTTTAAATCATTTATGTATAAGCGTATATTGTGTATTAGCTAACAACACTATTTCTGTTCTACTTTGCACTAAACCCTTCATTAACACAATAAAACGACAGTTATATGAAAAATAAAGATATTCCCATTTAAACTTTACATCTATATTTATTTTTTATAGGATTCAAATTTTTTATAAATATAATTTTTTTTATGAATAGAAAGAAATCGATCACGAGGCCGGATTCGAACCCGCGTCTTCCGTTATTCCGGGTCGACGTCTTCTATACTTTAAAATAAAAATGGCCACTGTATTGAGAGCAGTATTATTATAGCCAGAATATAGTTCTGTAGTGCATAATGCTTTCTCGTGAACATATTTCTCGTAATATTCAATGGACCTGAAATGACCAAGTAAAGATTGTGTGTGCAGGCCGCAATATTCATAATAAAGTAAAATTACGTATTGTGTAGAAATAGTTGTTCAATGAAAGCGATAGATATTGTATTGTGGTAGTTAGTATCCGGGCATTACACGGGAAAAAATCAAACTTATAAGTCAACCAAAAGAGGCAGCTCTATATTCATTCATTCATATATTTTATTCAAAGTTAACGTAATTAACAACAGGTTGGTTCGGAGCCCTCGCTGCGCCCGCGCCAGTCCGACTCGCACTTGGCCACTTTTATTTAATCACACACCGCTACAAACCCCACTGCGTCTGACTCGTACCGTCTTTTCATACTTAGTTTGACTTCACTTTGCATTTCTTTAAAATTGTCGCTATCCGATTTATACTTTATAACAGCCAACAATATCCTTGTTGTGATCTCGTATTTTTATATTTATGAGCTGAGAAAAAGAAAAATAGACGGGGAGTAATTTTTAACAACACAGCGAGCGACGCGAAGAAAAATAAGTTTAGCTTCTTTAATCCCATGTTTATTACAAATTGTAAAGAACACTTAAATCCAAATATTCATTAACATTCAGAGTAAAATAAACGGGGTCAATGTACGAATGTCCTTATTCCCCGACCCTATTCTACTCCGCTTAGTTTGAGATGGGATAATATATATATTATGTGTTTCAGTAAATATTAATCAGAAATATCCTCTAAGTCACAAAAAATGAAAACAATTGTTCAAGTTGTTTTCAAATATTACGTATTCAGTGATAACCACAGAAATGTATGTTTTGAGTGAACTCATAAAAATAGTTGGAATAAAAATTAGAATAAGGTTTTGAATTGTTGCTTGTAAGTAAACAGCGATCTTACGTAAAGTAATATAAAGTTAAATTGGGTCAAGTCAAAGATTATTAAGATTTTTTTTACACTATAATAAAATCAATAATATTATGCTTACTGTTATTAAAAATATTACTACTATAAAATATTAGAAAAAAAATCATATATTTATGAGATAAGGAACTCATAACGAAACAGTTTTAAAACATATCTACACTATACTAAATTGCAAGTGAAGTAAATACCCAATCAATACCGCCGTCGAAGTTTGCGAGACAGCATCTTGTACGCCGTACGCGTGAAGTTGTTCCGGACTATAACTCGATTATATAACGGTTTCAAACATTTTAAATTAAAATAAATAGTCGAATAATGAAAACACGTAACAAAGAATTGAATTATATAAATTATATTATTGACAATATCAAATATGTTGTATTAAAATATCTATTATTATATAAATTAAAATAAATAGTGCAATAAATAAAACACGTAACAAAGAATGTTGAATAAAACCAATTATTATATTGCCAACTAGCTTTCCACCCGCGGCATCGCCCGCGCAGTCAAAGAAAAACCCGCATAGTTCCCGTTCCCGTGGGATTTCCGGAATAAAACCTATCCTATGTCCCGGGGTAAAAAGTAGCCTATGTCCTTTCTCCGCGGGTATCAAAATATCTCTATACCAAATTTCATGCAAATTGGTTCAGTAGTTAAGGTGTGATTGAGTAACAGACAGACAGACAGAGTTACTTTCGCATTTATATTATTAGTATGGATTATAGGTAAACGTTTTATGAAAATTTATCGACCTTATTCTAAGTGATAGTATTGACCGCCTACGGCCTATCATCACAATTATAATAACATAAGAAAGAAGTCGGTGTAATTGTTTAGTTATCGTCTCTTAAATTTTCATGATTGATTGCGTTCTAAAATTTAGAACTTGTAAATAAACCAGCATCGATTTAAATTGGTCAAACCGCAAGATATAAACATTTATGGCTTGCGGTTTGTTATGACCGCAGGTTTAAAAGGAGTTAGTTGAAGTGGCTCACACTTTGTACAACCATCCAGGGTTGATGTCCCCTAAGGGACACTATTAATCTGTGTTAGGGCTATAATAAATTTATAACAATCAAGTTATTCTCCCTATAAGCTCATAGGCTTAAATAATCGTCGGATAAGTAGTACTATGCAATAAAAGTACTTATAAAACAGCACAGAAAAATTGGTGCTTAAAGTACATTATAGAAATGGATATTTGAAATATAATCAATAAATTTGAGTATGCTGTCTTAAAAAGATCAAGAATAGATTTTTAAGTATTTGATGCAATAAAAAATATCCCTAGATTTTGTTGCTACACACAGAACGATTCGATTCGACTTCGATGACAGTAAAGTAAAATATAATTTCCTTTAAAAGTAAAATATTTAACAGCCCTCCATTGTGTACAAAAAAGAGGAATGGTTGTAGATTTATTTTTAAATTTATATCATCCAGCGCACGCGATCAAATCGTTTCAAATTCACGATGGACAATCAAAATCGACTATTCATTAGTCTCTAAAGCGTGACCGGGTATTGGGTAATCGGTTTAACGTTTCGAATGATAAATTCCATTCGAATCGGAGTTTATTCCACGATTTTATCGATATCAGCTGCCATAAAAGCGGCAACGCAATGAAATTTTTAAGAAAACTTCCCGCAATTTTATTCACTTTGCTTTGCACCTATGCATACTTGTTGAAATAGAATTTTTAGTTCAGTTGAAGCCAGTAATCAACTATTTCGAAGTTTATAAATATACGATGTTATAACGAAAATATTTTATTGGCAAGGAGTGTGTACTAAATATTCAGATTTCAGTGTAGGATGGGTTTTATTATCGAAAATGTTATTGTACATCTTAATAAAAGGATATTACTCTATCGTGGGCTTATGTAGGCGCTGTTTTATTTACATTGAATATTATTGTATGTTTTGTTCCTTAATTCGGAGGAAAAAGTTAAATATACCTATATCACAAAAATGAAAAATTGAGCATGTAGGAATGATAGGAATGATAGTCTCTCCAAAAATCACATATAAAGTATATTTTGTAACCTGAGAGTACTTTTTATAGAATGAATAAACGTTAGAGAAGAAGAGTCGTAGAGAATAAAATTTCAGAATTAGTCTGTAAGTAAACATGTATTTACATTAATTTTAACATACATAAGTACACATAGTAGTGCTACTATTAAGTATTCTGTGGTTTAAACACAAATACCTTAACACTCCCCACCTGAAAAGTGCAAAACATTCACTCACATAATTACTCAATTCCTCGCAAATTTTAAAGCAATTTACAACGTGCAAAGTAATTAAAAGCGTAAACACATTCCAAGTATAAAATGTCTAGCGTTCAACAAATCTTCGTACAATAAAGTGGCAAATTACCTCAAGTTTGAGGCAGGTGGCGCCCGCAGCACTTCCGGCAGTGACGTAACGCCATAGTATAAAGAGACAAGTAAGTTATCTTCGAACAAAGGTACATCTGTGTGTAGGTACGTTTGTATGTAAGCGGAGCGCTTGGCCACGCCCCCCGTTCATGTACGTACACAAGCTTGACGCACGCACACAACGCCGCTCGGTTACTGCTCATGGACCGGTCTTGTGAGCGGTTGGTGTTTGTTTATACAATTATTTATAACTAGGTTTCCGCCCGCGGCTTCGCCCGCGCATTCAAAGAAAAACCCGCATAGTTCCCGTTCCCGTGGGATTTCCGGGATTGCGTCATTTTCCAGGGATAAAAAGTAGCCTATGTCCTTTCTCGGGTATCAAAATATCTCCATACCAAATTTCATGAAAATTGGTTCAGTAGTTTAGGCGTGATTGAGTAACAGACAGACAGACAGAGTTACTTTCGCATTTATAATATTAGTATGGATATCACTGTGACAAGTGACAACCCTGCGCCTCGCGAGTTTGGGTACCGTGCGCTTCTAAACGCCGGGAGTCGGCCTACTTCTCTCTTTATACTATGGTAACGTGACGTAACGGCCCACTTCCGGCGGCCCTCTCACTCCGCTGAATTAGATAACCTGTGCTTTGTGACGTGTTGTGTGAAATTGAAATAATTGTGACGCCCATTAGAGGGCGCAATTGAGTGAACAATAGTTATATTTTATTGCATTGGGTTCTTGCTAATTAGGTTCGGCGTGTTACTAATTGAATTATAGGTGTCTTTTATAATATTTGCAAAGGTCCTTGAATCTCATACCTATATTATATTATACTGTACACATCATTTTCATCATCTTAGCTTGTTATGTATTATTTATTGTGTATGTATCGTATCTGTGTTTCTCTCGGCGGTTTTCCCAGATTGTTCTGGGCATGTGTAGTCAATATAAATTGTGAAACATATTACCAGCTTTGATATTTTCAAACTATCAGACGCATTCATCGCCGTATCGTAATAGTAAAGAGCTTCACTGTTCAACGTTCATTATTAAAGGACGAAATACTTTTCTTAAAGGTCGGCAGTACATTCGCAGTTTTCCTTATGTAGGTAGCGAATTCTCATGGGCGGTAGCGATAACGGAGTCGCTTGCTCTATTCTTGGTTTATTTATGAAGAAAAACCAAGTCTGGGGTTCATATTCCGCGTGTGGAATGTGACGATGAAGATGTGATTTTGCTTACCCATGAATTAATAAAACACAT